>JAHLSL010000013.1:3349098-3408045 GCA_025920805.1 Petroica traversi | reverse complement strand
ATTTCCTGGGGTACAGTTACTGAGGTAGCACACACTGTGCCCAGGAAGATTGTCTCACCCATAAATTACTCAGATAATAGAAAAGCCTGAGGGGAAAGAAACCTCTTTGAGAGAATTCTGAGTCTTCCAGACTTGTAGGGATTTTGTACTTTTATATTGCACTTTTAAGATGGACAGACAGGGATCACAGAATAAAACTGAGCATGGAAATAGGCACAATGATGCCATTGAAGCCCTTCCATCCCAGGCAGCAGTGCCATGGCTGGAATGCAGGCACAAGACGAAACCAAATTTCACATAAAATTTTGAAATCAACAGCAGCTGGAAATGAACCTGGCCAAGGGACAAAGAGCATTCCTAATACCCTTCCTTCATAGCTCATTCAAATTGACCTTTGGGCCTCACTTTTCTTTTGGGACGGAGAGGCTTTAAAATAGTGGGCAAAGGGGAAAAGCTGTGGGCTCTCACAGGACACAGAACACAATCTCCCTGAAAACCAGGTGAGGAACATGCAGTAGCAATAATCCCTGGCTTTTCTAGAAGCCACATAAACCTGAAAACCGGAAAGTGTAACTTTGTATAAATAGCTCTTGTGGAGGAAGCAGGGCCTGGGATGCTGCCACATCTCTGAGGAGCTACTGAAAGGTATCTGGAAGAAAAGAAAGTGGTGTTCTCCTTCCCAGTGCCTATTCCCCATGTGTCTAACTCCTCTGACTCAATCAGCTGGCCCATTTTTAACTGCCCTTTCAACTTTGCAGTTAATAAAGCTGGTAAGTCTACTTAACACTCCTCAAGTCCTTGTAAATGCCTCTTTTTGGTGCTTATTCATCCTTAAAACCTGCTGCCTGATGGAGCCAAATTGGAAAGCCTTGTTTCTTTTCCTTTGCGTGCTTCAAAGAGCAGTGGAGCTGTTTATACACATCAGGACAGAGCATCAATAAGTGATCAGCAAACACCTTAGGAACTGCAGCTGTTTCCCAGCTGAGCATCTCTGGAAGCATTACCTGGAATTGCTGCAGGACCCTGTTTCAGATGCTTTTTAGGAGAGCTGTTAATACAGAAAAGTTTTGCATAAGTTGCTCACAGGGGTCTCTCCAGCTCGAGGTGCAGCTGCATCCTCTCCTGCCCTGGGTTGCATCTCACAAACACATTCTGGTGAACACATCTGGGGAGATGCACTGTGATTCTAAATTCAGGCTTGTGCTTATCTACAAGTGTTCATTTCAAGTAGGTCACATCCAACCAAGCAGAGCTGCTGCCACCAATGTGAGCTCAGCGCTTTTGAGGATCAAGTTTAGGCTGTGAGCAAAAATATTTTTGTTTTAAAAAGAAGGCACCTAATTAGCAGTACATTGCTCTAAAGGCCACATCCAATACTTGCAATAAACACTTGAAATTTTTTGCCCAAAATCAGGAAAAACTTAAATTGAAATAAAGGTTGTTGACATCTTTTCTCGTCTATGTTACACCCCATTCCAACCCCCTCTCCTTCTGTACCAACAGGACAAAGTTTAACTCTAAGATTTCAACATTTTTGCATGAGCTGAATTCTGGGGGAAATACCAAAAATCTGAATTTCCTGCTCCCTTTCAAGACCTATATTTATTCATTTGCCACAAGTGTCTGTGAATTGGAAGTGGGTGGAATAATGACATGAGTAGCCAAGGAAGTGGGTCAGTACCACAGATGGAAAATGCCAGACTCATCATAACCTAAGCATCCCTTTGCTTTGTGACTCAATCAGCCTGCAACTACCAAAAAATAAATCTACTTTTAAAGAGAGACAACCATCCATGGAAAAAGTCTGGAGTGTTCAGAGGAGTCAGATTTATCACACAGACTAGATTTAACTGATTAGTCCTTCACACAGCAGGAAACCTTTCTGTGCTGGCTCTCAGCTCCAAGGTAAGAGAGCCTCATCTCCCTCTTCAACATGAATGCCATGGGAAGAGACAATTAAATTGTTTGAGATTTTGTTTCTCATTGCAGAGGTAATCCAAGACTCTTGTCACAACACCCTCATTGTTGTGCTGTGTGCCCAGAGCAGATTGGCAGCAGCAGCAGCCATGGGCCAGCAGGAGCCAGGAGGGAAGCAAAGAGTCCTGAAGCAGCATCCACAGCCCTGCTCAGAGTAAAACTACACACACAGAAGTCCTGGGGGAGCAGGGAAACTTCACCTGACTCCTCCAAATCCTCCCGAGGCCAAGGAATAAAGAACTCCACATATGCCTTTGTTACTCCTTTGTTTGGGGGAGGCAGAGTTCCTTTCTGTTGCTGTGTTTTGGAAGTCAGTCCATTTGCCTCTGGTGGGGTTTGCACTGTGAAGATGTGCCATGGCATGTCCCACACAGCAGCCTTGCTGGGACACCAGAAATCTCACACTGGGTGCCTCAGAATGTTTACCAAGTTCATTATTTCCTGATTTTTTTTTTATTTAAACCATCCCTTATTAGCTGCAAGAAGCATATGGGACCCTGCTATAATGAAGCTACTCAATATTTTTAGCTGTTTAATATTGGATCAGCACATCATCTGGAGCAATCACCCCTCACATTTCACTTTAATTGGGCTGCCTGGAACAGAAGGGCACACATGTTCCCTTTCCAAGCAGTATGTTCAACTGGCTCATGAAAGGTTAAAGTCAGGAATAAGAAAATAGCTTTATTCCCCCAGGAGTAATGCCAGTTGATCAGTTTAAACACAGATGTTTTAAACTCCACATCTAATAAAGGGTATACCAAGGCTCCAGAGATTTGCTCAAACAGGGAAATTCCTTGCCTTCAAAGTAGATTCTCATTATAATGTCTTCTACTGTGCAAATATCTGACAAAGAAATCATAAAAGCCAAAGCAGTGGGTGGTCTGCTTGGATGACAACACTGATACATCTCTAGCTGATGTCAATATGTGATTTGTTACTGATAAAGAGCACTCAATATTCCCCAAATGCAAATGTTTACACAGCCAGGCAATGGAGTGATCAGCCCCACACAGACTGGGATGAATGGATGAGCATTCTGAGCCAGCCTTCTGAGAGGCTCAGGGGACCAGGACTCATTGAAGCACCCAGCTCTCGCAGCACTCAGAATATGCAAGATCAAATGCACTTTTTTTCAGTCACAAAACTTGAAGGCAGTTTGTTTGTTAATTTTTTCCCCCTTGAAGAGATTATCACAGCAGTGAAAAGCACCACAGAACAATGAGGGAACATTTGCGTGAGAATAAACAGCGCCCCAAAAATGTACAAGTCCGATTTCCTTAAAGCAGTTCCTGGTTTGGTGGTGGGCTCTGTGTTACCCACCCAAACCAGCACAGTAACACAGTGCTGGGACTGCTTTGGGTAAGAACTTACAGGGCACATCCTACTCCCTGACTACAAACTCTCCAAGTCTCTTCATCTCTCCTCCTCCATTTACAAAAAATTGCCTTTATTGGTAAGTAAGGAAATGTTTGGATGTGAAAGAACATAGTGTGTGTCTTAAAGATTCATCTTGGAAAACAGCAAACCTTGGATTCACTCTCAAGAACTGATAGATTTAATTCAGGTACTTCCCAACTTATTACAAAGTTGCTAAGTAAGGTTCATGTTTGATGACATTTTATAGAATTTGGAGAATTTTACAGGCTGCCCAACAGGTCCCCACAAAAAGCTCCCCATTCTCCTGTTCTGTGGGAAATTGTGCTAGCAGGTAAGAAGTTTTATTTAATGGGAGGAGAGGGAAGAAAAGGAAAAGTTAATTGAAATTAGATGTTATACCCTAACTTACCACAGTGAAGATGGAAAAAGTTAAATTAGTCTTGAAACAGCATTTTTGGTCAATAGCCACAGCTGGTATGAACAGTTAATATTCTTTTCCTTAAATCATCTCTGCACTCCATTTTTGTATCTTACCCACAGTTTTCAGGAATTTGCTGCTCGAAAGGCTTAAAAGAGCAAATGTCACCAGGGAGTTGTATCAGGTTCCAAACGCACAATCCTGTGTTCAGCCAGGGGAAGGCACCAGGACAGCACGTGGAGCAACTGCAGTACCAGGGAGAGGGGACAGCTCTAATTCTGAGCATCAGCAAAACCAGCTCTTTCTAATCTTCCATGGTCATTCCTGAATGCAGAACCGTTGACATAATTACAGACTATATTGTCAGGCATGAACAAGGCTGTATTGACAGCCCTGGGCACTTAGAAACCATGACAAATTTCATCACAGTTTGGGAAAGATCTTCAGTCACCCTGTGATTTGAGTGTGGCAGGCAGTGAAGTGTCACAGGTATTTGTCATTTAACCACAGGTTATGTCCCTCTGAGACTCACTAAACCTCACAGCCTGGGAAGACAGAGGATGTGGCACCTCCAGGAGCACAGGGGACATCCTGGGCACAGCAAGAGAAATAGCAGAGGCTGGGTAGCAAACCAAAGGCAGCTCAGCCAAGTTTCATGGGGGCAAAAAGAGGTTTTCCAAGGTTAGACAGGACTGTTCCAGGTTTCCTCCAGCTACAAAGGAGAGAAATGAAGAACCAAGATGTGCAGTTTTGGCACAGGCAGCAGTTTGCAGGGCTGTGCCCCACATGGATTTGCAGTAAATCAGCCATAATCCTGCTATCTTCTCATTGTTGATGTGAGGGTTAGGAGAACTCACAAGGTGAGAAGCTGGATGTGTTCCCTCCACCCACTCAGGAGCTGCCTCAGTGGTGGGACACAGCACCCTCCTAGAAAAGCAGCTCCACAAAGGCAGTGCTGGTCACCAGAGCTACTCACCCCTCCAACCAAGCCAAAACACTGCACTGAATGCACCAGACAGTCAGAAATATGGCTTTGTTTTTGCTGAACTGCTTTTAAGATTATTTTCCAAGAAAATAACGTTTAATTATGGGGCCTGTATGCTCAGCATCCTTTTTCAACCCTAAACTACTTTCTTATAAGATATATGCACTAATATCTCTAAGGCACAGTTACAAAAGGCAGCTTTTTGAAAATGCTAAGTAGTCTTCATATGTGTAATTTAGGTCTGTATTTGACACTTAACTAAGAACAAAACACAGTCTGACAAGGTCAGATGAAGGTGCTGAGCACAGCAGTTTGTAAGAGAAACTTGGGCATGGCAACACAACTCTGCAGATGTACTAGAAAGGCATCCCTCCAAGAACCTTCCAATACCCTGCATTCAATAAAACCTGTTAGGAAAATCACTTTGACTTCTAATATGCTTTTTCTCCTACATCACTGGGTCATTATTCTTTGTGAACATGTTGTCAGTATTTAATTCAACTAAGTTTGTATCCATGGCAATGGTTAGGAAGAAGCTAAAGAAAAGGGAATGTAGTCATAGGCCAGCAGCTCAGTAACAAAAAAATACAGCAGCCCACTAATGAAGTGAGAAGAGGTGAATAGGAGTGAGGGGAATGCCAACAAAAAGAGGGGGGAGCTGTAATTACAGTTGTGAGGGAGGACAGAGAAATGTGGGAAGCAGCCAAGCTCCAGTCAGACGGGAATTTGGCAAATCTTGTATTTTTAGCACTACTAACATTTGGTGGTCGCTTCCAGTATTCTGTAAATACAAACAAGCTTGCAGGGAGAGGCTGTCTAACTCCTTGCCACTTCAGGTCTGCCAAAGCAAAGTGCTTATCTGCATGAACGTCCTGGGCTGCTTTATCTTCCACAAAACAGCAAAGCAACACAACCCTCACCTCCCAGGAAAATTCACTTACAAGGGGCTTAAAAGGTTTCAGACCTTCCTTAAAGGGTAATGCAGTTGTCAAGAAGGTAACAAGGCCCACATTAAAAACTGTGCCACTTGCTGTAAATGACTGACAGCAGAATAAAATTGTGACTGTCTTCACTCTGTAAATTACTTAGTATGAGCAGCTCTAGAAGAAATCCCAGGTTATGAATCTACACAACCCCAACGCTGATCATTAGAGAAAACTATACATCCCTATTAGTAAACCATCAAGAATGAGCTTTAATGAAATTCACCCAAACTGGAAAAGCATTTTGAGATATTTTCCAAAATTACCACAGGTTATGGAGGTTAATGATGTACCAAACACACAAGCATCTTCTAGCTTCAGGTTTCATTACAAAAGAAGCTCTTATATCCAGGTTTTAGGGCAAAAAGAGCACCTCAAGCTGTTACTAAATCTGTCAGTTCAGTATTAGAGATTTCAATCACATCTCATTCTAACAGCACCTTATGCCTTCCAGGTTTTAATTCTGAGAGACTGAGTTAAAAGAGATTAATCCCAGCACAAGATATACTATCATATTCTTCTGCATTTTTCTCAGGTGCAGACTGCAGTTTTCAATATATAAATTGCCAGCTACTTATCTCCCCTCCTGGTTAAAATGAGTTAATTGCTTCTTTCATAAAGCAGTAAAAGCTCTCTAGTAACAGAAAGTGTCAAATTCACAATGCACATGAAAGCAACTGAATCCAGTCTGGATAGAAACTTGTGCAGTTAAAATTCCTTCTGCATGACTGCTCTTTAAACAATATATCAGAAATCAGCTAAGCAAAACCACAAAAGATCTTGTAAACTAAGCATCTTTGACTGCAGTAAGATATTAATTTGAGTAACACAATTTTGAAATCACTTACTATTTAACACAATAATCTCACATGCATAAGACCACACACATCACCTCACATCTTCCTGAGATGAAGCGGCCAAAGCTTTTACTTTTAAGAAACTCTCAAGAACAGAAAACGTCTGTTGCCCCATGTATTTGATGGACTGGAGAATGAGGAAACATTCATTCACAGTGGCAGCTGAACATATGTGGGTTACCATTATACACATTATTAGTTTTGCTTCATATTTTACTGCTTTTGCCACAATAGAAAAACTCAATTTTGGTATGTAAACAGAAGGGCTATCTCAGAACTGCAGGAACAATTTTGTGAGAAGCTGAGAAACATCAGTTTGGACAAGCTCTTTCTTCTTGTAGCACCCAGCAACATAAGATTAAAGATATATGGGCTAAAAGGTGAGCTAAAGCTTTTTCAATTTAGGAATTCTTCCAACACCACGTTCCTCTTCTTTATTTCCACAGTGTGCTTAAAGCCATTAAATATGGTCCTGTGGCCTCTGAAGCATGTAATTACTTAGATAAAATATGAAAACCTCTATTTGTCTTTCAGTGTTGCCAGCCTTGAGGCTGCCAAAGGGAGAGTGCTCTGTGCTGTGTTCTCTTGGATTTTGTCAGAAAGATTGTAATTGTCCAAACCAACCAGAGCAGAGACACCAAAACATGCACTGCTCCACCAGCTACCTGTAAGATTTCTGAGGTTACAACAAGAACAGGAAAAGGATAAAATTCAGCCATAACTCCAAGGGCAGCAAGGAGGCACATTCCGTGCTGCTGCAACTGGCTGGAATCCCTCTTACATGTCAATACAAATGAAATAAAAACCCCACAATGGCTCCAACACCCACAGGACAACTTGCTAAAAGAGAATTCAGAATACCAGCTAGCAGAAGTCTCCTCTGCAGCTTTTCCTGGCTCTGAGATCGTTTCACAGCCAGCTGGGCCTTCAGAGAATAGAGCAGGAGTCAAATTGTCCTGTGATTCTCTCTGGAATTTTTGGGGTCATGTACACATGTTGAGTTCAATATTCAGCCTATCTTACCCCACTTTCATTCAATGAGAAACATGCAGCTTGCTGATTCCTTATTTCTTTGCAGTGCCCTGAGCTTCCACACCAAACAGAATTAGTTCTACTGAATGAATTCATCAATTCTAGCAGAGGCTAAATTGTTAAAAATTATATTCTCTCACTTTTCCAAGTTATTACTAAACTTGGGATTGCAAACTGAAAGAATGGATGCCAACTTTCCTTTTCTGCCTGTTCATAGGAACAAATACAGCCCAAAACCATCCCTGTCCCTGAAGAGTGTTAACACTGCTCAGGATACTGCCAGTATCACTCAAGCAGCAAATCAGGCAAGAGGGATTTTTTTTCCTTAGATTTCTAGTAAATCTTTGATCATTCAGCTTTGTCAGCCTTCTCTTATCTCTGATGCTTGACAGAATGTTGAGCAGCTCCTCTATCCAGTCAGGCAACTGTCCAATGGCAATTTTTTATGAATGTACAACTCTGACCTTTCTTTTACCTCATGTAAATAAAAAGTGTTGGGTTTATATATCTGATGTAAACATACATAGATAAAAGAATTCCCCTTGTGTGTTTCTCCTGGCTGAACCCCACTTTGAGCATTTCTACCTCTCTGAAAGTGGGCAATTTCAAATGCAATAGCCAGCATCTCTCACAGTCAGCCTAAACCTGAGTATATTCTCCTTGGGGTAAGATTTGATATAAAGTGCTCCATGCCCTTTGGCAGAAGAGAAGGAGGGTCCACGAGTGCTGTGAAGTAGAATGGAAAACATCCCAGGAATTTTTGTGGATTATTCCTTCCTCAGAGCCGGGCTGTGTTCAAGACTAAACAGAGAATAAAACAAAAGGCTCAAGCCACACTTTATCCAAGCAGGCAGGTCAGAGAAATTCCAAGATGAACTCAGAGTCAGCTTCCAGCATGGCCAGGGACTGGCAGTGGCTCACAAGAAGGGAGAAAGAGGCTCAAGGAGCAGAGTTAAATCAGCCCTCAGTCACAGTCCTCAGTCAGTTTATGGAGGCAAAGATGATAAATTCATACATTTAGATCACAGAATCTCTTTTCAAATAGCTGGAGACCAAGGTACCAGACTTTAAGAGCACAGAGTGGGGCTGGGTATTTTATGCACAAAACACAGTACTATACTACTTCTTGATTCCTATAACTACTTTTAAGTTACTGGTTGCCTCATCTCTTTCAGCACTGAATAAAGATGTAACATAAATATCTGTAACATGCAACCATATGAATTTGAAAGGTTTTTTTCTAGAGAGTGAAGTAAAGGAACACAACAATTTGCACAAGCAACAACAATTTTTATAGTGAGGATGCACACAAACAAGAGCTGCTGCCACAGCTCCCTGTTATTTACTGCTGCATTTATACACAGGTAACTCCTGTCTGACTTCTCCCTGGAAGCTTTCCACTCACAATTTGGTGTGTCACAATTTGCAGTGTCACTGCAAGCCTGAGAAATCATCTTTCACTACAGCTGAAGCTGCATTCCTTGATGGCAGTGGGGCTTTTGTCAAGGTTTAAATAAATACATGTGCTCCATAATTGCTCCTCCCAGCAAGTGTGCCAGCCTACAAAACAAAACAAAACTGCTACAAAACAAAACAAAACGAAACCTATTTTGTCATCAGAAATCTTAAGTACTTTCCATTTGGGATACTCCCATATGTGCAGCATTAGCAGGCACACACCAGTGCAGCTACAAACAGAAATAGGGCAAAACCCTTAAAATATTTGACTATGTAATTAATGTTGCACTAACATGAGAGGTCACCTGGTTCTCAACCAGAGTCCAAACTAATAATTTTCCTCTAACTATAGATGATGAATGGACTGGAAAATGACTGGAAATCTGTGTTTTGATTTCTTTAGAAGGCCCAGAAAACAGCTCTGTTTTACTGCTCCTCCCTTCCCATCACAAGGGCACATTTTCTCTATGATCAAAATACTTGTAGAGAGTCAGGAAAAGCAAGGATAGCTACAATGGAAATAAGTGACCTGGAGGTCCTCAAGACTCAACTGTGCTTACAAAACATGGTGCTTCAGTGTTCACTTTGCTTCATTAATCACAGAACACAACTGTTTTAGAAATATTTCTGACCTGGTCAGAAAGAGGGAAAGCCTAAAGGTTCTTTAAAGTCCAGTACTCAAGATTTTCAGCCCAACTGCATATAGGAAAGCAGTTTAGATAAATCATTTAGCTTGGTTTTTCACATCTCAAACAACAAGTTTGATAATCCATAATCACTACCTAAAACACAGCATTGCCAACATTTTGTGTTGTCTGCAGCTGTGTAATAAATACCTACAAAAACAACAAGGTAAGAACCTTAGATGAAGATCACAGAATATTTATGCCAGCTGGAAATAACATAAATGGTGTAGGCCAACTGCTGCATTTTGCTACTCTGATTTTCAGATAAATAACATCCAGCATGTATTGGAGCTTGTCAACAACTGGCATTTAAACACATTTATAATGAAAATTCTACAATTCTTGAAAAAAAATAAACCAACAACAAGCAAAAAAACCAAAGTTGCTATTTTTTCCAAAATATGTTGGTCTTGACTTGTTTTTTGCACTGCAACACAGGTTTATTTACAAGCTTTAACCAGTATTGAAAAAGGCAGAAACTAAATATGCAAACTGTCATCAGAATAAAAGCCACTTCTGCTCTGTTAGTCTTAGTGAGAAAAACAGCTTAGTGTCACTGAAGTACTGCAGACAGAACTTGATGAGATAATTCCCAAGGCTTTCAATGCACTCTTAAAACAACGAAGAAGTACTTGACGAAATTTCCTTTGACCCCACAGAGTTACATAGGGCAAGAAGTTTTTTTTAAAACATGATCATTAAACAACCAAACTCCTCTAATCTACAAATGTATTTCAGCTTATTTGGTGATAATTGGTTATATCTTGCCTACAGAAGGAAAATAAATGTTAAAATCAACCTTTCACCTAAAGAAACTGCAAGTAACCCATTTCAGCACCAAGAAGGGCAGTTAATGCCCGCACTGCTGCTCTGGAGCTTTGCTTTGTGCTTTCTTTTTTCCTCTGGCCACCAAGGTGCTGATAAAGCAGACAAACCCTGCTGCAGTTACAGCTCTCAAACCCTCTTTCAGCATTTTCCTGGGTGGTGCTTTGTGGTTGCCCTCGTGCCCAGCTGCTGGCCCAGGAGTGAGCAGCCCACTGAACACACCAGGTGAGCCTGGCTCCAGCAGCACACAGAGCTCCTGCTTCCAAAGCCAAGCCATGGAGAAAGCATTTGCTCCTCCCTGCAGTTCACTTTGAGCCCTGAGCAAAAATAAAGGCATCAAAATGATTTTCTAAATTCCAGTGATTTGGAGAAGTCTCTTACCAGGGGCCAAATGCCTCCCACTGGTTTGTGCACACTTGCATGTCAGTGTCTTAGGGTTCACACTTAACAAGCATGCCTGGGTTGTTTTTTTTCTTAAAAGGAGGGATTTAGCTGCTCCTTCATTTGTGTTATATTTTCAGTTGTGCTCCCCAAGTGTCATCCAGTTAACACAAAAAGCCATTTCCCTGCAGTAGGATCTGTTACCAACACAGGCATCCCAGCTGATTCTTCTGGCTTTCAGTTAAGGAAGTTGTGTGTCCAGGTCTCTCCAGGATAACAGGTTGTCTTATCTCAGAAAATCAAAAGCAAGAACAGGAGTGGGGCAAGACTACTGAAAAAAGTGAAAGCCTTGTCAGGGTCCTGGGTTACATGGCAAAAAGTAAGGGCTCTTTTCCTAAAGGAGTTTGCTCCAGAAATATGAATAGGCTTTGCCATACTTTAACCTTCCTTAGTGGGACAAAGATACAACTAAAAGCCATAAACTCCTCAAAAACCGCAAGCTGTTCCTTGCTAACAACCTCCTCTTATGGTAATGCAGGTTTTTACAAGCAGAAAATAAACCTGTGTGGAATATTATTAACGTACACAAATATGAATCCCATTTTGGAGGTTTGAGGCCAAAGGCAAAGAAAATGTGGGCTCAGCATTGCAGCCAGAGAGGCCACGAGCAGAACCCCAGCACCCAGCCAGGTGGAGTGGTGGGAGCACCACTGGATGCTCCCAACCTCCCCAGCAGCCCGTGGAAGAACAGCTCTCACCTTACACAGGGGTCTCTGATCCATTTTGGGTGAGCTGCTGTTGACTTTCATGTGAAACACACAAACCTGAAACCATAACAGTATGGCTTGCACCGTGATTTTGACAACAAAATGAAACTAACTAAAAGTTCATCATAAACAATTTTTGCAAGTGCATGAAATAGCTGTTGAAGCAGAGGCAACACCCTTTTAAAGGGTACAACATGATCTAACATCCATGATTTTGCACTTTCTTTTGTTAAGTGGTTCTTCCTGCAATTACTGTCAGCACTCCTGGAAGTCAAAGATGAAAATGTTTCTTCACAAGCAGGAGTCTTAGCATGGAAAAAAAATGTATTTAATGAATGTCTGAAAGGCAGAAACATGAATGAAATAGAAGAAAACGTATCTCAAAACAAAACCTAACTTGTGAGCCACTTTAGTTAGTGGATGTTACTGCCTCATTTGAAAGCTCCTCCTATGCCAGTCTCCCCACAGAAGTGAGATGGGGAGAAGGAGTTCAGATTTCCACCTCTACTTTGTTGAGCAGAGCTGAATGTCTCATATTTAAAAGAATGAAGCAGAAAGGAGGCATTGCCACTTCTACATTCCAAAACCTTTTCTTTCTCAAATACCTTTGACTATTAGGAAGCAAATTTAGCTACTGATCTAATTTGTTTCAACTTATAAGTACTAACACCCAAGCAAACATATGCTGAACAGGCTGGTTAGGAATATTTAATGAGAGTTTAGTTACTGATTTGTAAATGAAAAGTGCAAATGTGGCAGTTGCCATAGATCCTTGTGGTTCCTAGCTGGCACTGAGCCCAGCTAGACTTAAAAATATGCAACATATTGATGGGAGAAAAGGAGAAAAAATTTTAATATCATGTGTAAAACTTGCTGTGAAAATACAATTCTGCATATGGATCTTAATGTAAATCGTACGAGCAAGACAAAATAATTCTGAATGCATTTATGGATGCTTTGTGCTGATGGGATTAATGCAAATATTACAGTCACACCATAAATTCGCAATGAAGTGAATGCCTACGGGCAATTCAGTTTTCTGTCCTTGGTAGCTGTGAACAGAACTGTGTTCTGTTCTACATTTGTCAGCAAATGAAACAGTGAGGAATAATCTCCTCACTTGTACCTACCTCTTTGTGACATTTCTGCCTTGGAACCAGGAAGAGCCTTTAGTGAAAAAAGAGCCACAGAGAAGATACAGCATGTTCTTGTTCCTGGAAAATAGAAGGAACACAAGGAGAGTGAAAGAGCTGTTAATAAAACCTGACACTAATAGAAGTTAAATCTGCTGCATTCATAAATTATGACAAACTTCAGGACTCCCCTCCTCCCCCAATTATTATATTCATTTCTGTAAACTCTTGCCTCGTTTTCTCCCCTAACCTTTGTCTAGGAAATAAAAGCAGCTCTGAGAATGGTCACTAAAGAGCTGCTGCTACAAGAGATTAAGTGCCCCCAGATCCCATCACCAGGCAGGAAAGAAAAGCCTTTTATAAAAGATATTTGAGACAGGAGAGTCTCTTGGGTGACTTGCCCAGGGTGGCACAGTCCATGAGAAGATTTTTTCCTGTGGCACAACCTGACCCTCCCAAGGCTGGGCTTGAGGGTGCTGTCCCTTGTACCAGTCCTGAGAGGAACATTCCATCCCTGGTTGTTTCTTGCAGCCTCTGGGTCACACTTTACTCTGCTCTTGGCCAGGGAGGAGCCCAGCAGGAGCCTCCTTTCACTGAGCAAGCACAGCTCCCTCAACCCTTGATGCCAACTCATACCCTGCTCCTGGGACAGGGAGGACTTTTCTCTGCCACGAATTCACAGCCTCAAAGTAATCCAAAACAACACCAGGTATCACAAAATGAAACACAGAAATAAACATTTAAACAAGCAGGAACTGCAAACACTGCACAGAGCACATTAGCACTCGGTGCCTGTCCTGCACAGTCACACACAGAGTAGATAGAAATCAGTTTTCCTACAGGTTTTCATCACTATTGGCTTCATTCCCTTTTACATCACCGTTATGAACAAGACTGATATGATTTCACACACAGGAAAACCAAAGCAGACAGCACTGACACTGTTTTGGCAGCCCCCACGCTGTTACCAGGAGTGAGACTCTGTCAGTGGATTTGGCTTTTCACTTTGTCACCTGGATTTCCACTTTCTTTCATTTTTTAAGTCACAGCCAGCACTCAGCAGCCCTGAAAGGCACAGCCAGGCAAACCAAGCCACCTGCAAAGCTTCTGCTTTGTGTCTTGTCCAGAGTCAGTCAGGAATTCAGTGGGATCAGAAAGGACAAAATCCAGTTTTTCAGAACAGCCTTTGATTTCTGTGACTCCCTGAGAAGTCTGCAGGGCCCCTTTCAGTCACCCTACAGGTGAAGGAACTGAAGGCAGCAGAGCTGCTGCACAAATCCCTCAGCATGGAGCACATCCAGCACTCCCAGAGCCTGCTCAGCAGGAGCTGCAGATGGAGGGAGCACTCTGGGAGCAGCTTCAGAGCATTTATCAGCCCACCCTGGCTGAAGTCTGGCTGTGAAACTGGAGGTTTTGGTCACCTGTGGTTGGATTTACAAATTTATACAAAAAAACCACACAGGTCTGCAGATAGCAAAGTTCTTCTTTTACAGACTTCATGTCCCCACTTCAGATTAGAAACGTACTTTAGCACCTCAAATTAAACCTCCAGGAGATTTAAAAGAAGGGGGAAAAACAATCAACATATTCTTGACTTTTCTCAGTGCCAGAAACTTCAACCACTTCAGTTGATGTTTTTTTCATTTTCCTAATCTCCAATTAATAATAATTAAATTAATAATTATATAAAAAAACCAAAAGAAAACAAAAACCCACACAAGGCCCACAGAATACTAGCATTGAGCCTAAGTTACTAAATTGGCAAAGCTATAAGCACTCGAAGATTAATTTTTCAGTAGAAAACTTCAGAAAACCTCAGCTGGACACACTCCTGCTTATATTGTGTATGTTGAGGGCATAACCTTAAGGAATTAATACAGCACCATAGAGAACATTAAGAAATCACACTGAAATATAAAAATAATTGGAGAGCGGAAAAGAAAAAACAACCCAGTATTTTTTAAAAAATATTAAATTTTAAAATATGTATATTATTTCAAGAATATTTTCTGAGTGATCTGAGTCTGACTCCTGTTCACACCACCCTACACACATCCCTCAGGGGTGTCTGTGTGCTTCACTCACCCCTGGCATCCCCAGAGTGAGCCATGGGCCACTGAGGCACAAACCCTCAGCCACACACTCAGTCCTGCAGAGCTGCTTGTGGGAAAAGCCTTCAGGTTAAACAGAATCTTCCACTGTCTCAGCTGTGCCTGGAAAGAGTTATAAGGCAATTCAGATTTTTATGTGTTTATAGGTATTTAGAAAAATGTTTATATACTCTAATTAAGTTTCTATAGTCCCTTCCATAGGGTTTCTTGTCACCCCTGAATGGTTACACAGCCATTATTAAAGCTGATTACACACCAAACAAAGCATCTGAGCATGGTTACAAACCCTTTACAAGGAGCCCTGATCTAATACAGGGTCTACGTGGCTCATTAAGAATCTGAGGAATTACCCTGAAGAAATGTGCCTCTTTTATAGAATATTATTTGTGTTAAAAGCACTTTTATTGAGTTCTTAAGTTCCACTGGCATATAAACTGCCAATCAAAGCTGCCTGTAAAGAACAAGGGAATGAATCTGGTGAACAGGCACAAATGATGAAGACAAGGGCTGAGAAATCAAATGAGTTACCACCATGCAACAGCATCTCAGGCAAAAGATACATTTTCTACAGGCAATAACATTTATTGCATCCATCAGTTCAAGTCTATTGCTACCTCAGCACCAACGAGTTCATTCAAAGTTGAAAAAACTTTGGAGGATACTTTTATGAGCATGGTTTTGCCCAAGCAAAGTGGGAAATGAAGTTCTGTGTCATTTGTCACTGGCTCCCGTGGGGTCAGGGGAGATCAGCCTGGCTGGTTTCCTTCAGGCAACAGGCCAGCATTGGGTGCAAGAGGAAATCACACTTTGACATTAATTCACCCAGAACTGGAGTCAGAACCCACCTTCCTAATCACCATGGGAGCCTGGTCACTTGGGCTACACAGGGCAAGTGATGAGGCTGCTCATTTTACCACAGAAATCACTTGTGACAAGACTGGATTTTGTATTTGTTGGCCTCTCACTTCTGGAAAACGAATTGGCCTCAAAAGCCAAGTACCACAGGCACACACAGGATCTTGAAGCACCAGTGAATTCATGCTCCTCCCTGCTCTCAGCAGTCAGCACCCCTCCCTCAAAATAACTCCCCCCCACCACACCCCATCTCATTCTGCCAGCTCACATATCAGGGGATGGAGCTCCATTTTCTGGCAGCAGAGACAATTGTCCCTCACAGCAGGTCCCTCAGTGCCACCTGTGACCTCAAGGCTCCCTCAGCTGATCAGCTCCTGGCCGTGTCCAAAGCAGCAAAATGAGTCAATGCTGTCATCAGAGCTGTGATCCACAACCTCGAGGGGGTCAGCAGGAGCAGCAGAGAGACACACAAACATCCAGCTGCTGCATTAAAAGCTTTTTGTTAGAACTAGAAACCTGGTTTTCACCCAGAGGGTGGCTGGGCACTGGAACAGCTCCCCAGGGCAGGGATCACAGCCTGGCACAGCTCAGGAAGTGTTTGGAGCACTCCCAGGGACGTGGTGGGATTCTGGGGCTGTCCTGTGCAGGGCCAGGAACTGGACTTTGATGATCTTTGTGGGTCTCCTCCAACTCAGAATATTCTAGGATTCTTCCTTCATTACCATTGCAAACCAGGAAGCCTAGTGCTTAATTGAATATAGACAGTCCTTTTAATAGCAGCCAATATTGACATGCCATATGTAACATTTCTACTGCTGATTTTAAAAAATCCTTTATGTGTTTAGCATATTAATGTCAAGGCATAACACTTTCAAAATAATCCTAAACTGTCTTGACATAAGCAAATAACTAAGGATAAACCCACAATCATCACAAATCATTTAACAACCCCTCAACAATGTTCTAATCACCCCCAGGCTTACAGTTTATCTGAAAGTGTTAATCCAATATTAAAAAAAAATCTCAAATATATCAATAATTGTGCAGTGAAATGACAAATGGCAGGAAATCAGAGAGCATCAGCATTTCTGAGCAGCCCCCTGAGGGCTGACTGGCTCACTGGGGTGCTCAGCAGCTCTGCAGCCCAGGACTTGTCAGCCTAAATCTGACCCAGACTGGCCACAAGCAAAGTCACCCCCTCATTTCCACTGGAGTCCATCTGTCCATCCAACGCAAAAGGAAAAAACAAAACAAAACCAAAGAACAACTAAAAAGGAAGAGGTGGGGATTTTCTTTTGTCATTGGAGTCTAGTCCAGAATGCTGCAGTGCACAAGATTTTAGTCATCATTAACAGCATATGAGTTTTTATTTAAAACAAGAACAAGTCTCTTCTTATAGAAGCACTTAGAGAGTACTCTTACAGAGTGCTTCTTACAGGAGTGGCCTCTGAACTCTGTGGAACTGAAAGAAAAAACCCAAACCAAAACCAACACACACAATCAAATGCATGTGGGTTTTTTAATTAACAAAAAATACTTTGACCAAATGCATTATAACCAGGTTCTGGTTCCTTGGCCATGCAAAGCTGTCTTAAAGAAAAAGCAGATATCCATGTATTTCAAAGTCTGCCCTAAACCCATACCTGTTTCTATAGAATATGGACTAGCTTAGTTATTGCAAACCAGATTTTCTCTTCAAGGCCAAATTTTAAAGCTCGTGTGAGATACTTATGACGTGATTTATTTATGAACACCATTAAATCAGTTAACTCTTTCCTGTGTTACAACAAGGGGACTTCATTATTACCCCATCACTCTCTGTGAAGGATATTATTTTAAAGTTTAAAGAGTAAGGTATTCTTTTGCCTAAATAATGTATTGGACAGCAACTGTAAACTTTTGAAGACCTTCATACTGGTAATTTTGCAGCATTTCTTCTAATAATCTGCATTGTACAGAGAAACTTCTTCTGGAGTTCCAAAGGCTGCACAGCACAGCATTCATGCACTCAGTATTTCTCCCAGACTTGGCTCACCAGATTCCTGAATAAATGTGGCATCAGCTATCCCAGAGATCTGCTTGGGTAGCTGTATTTTTTAGAAAAGATAGGTTAAAAATGTTGCTGTTCAGGGGCAGCTGCACTGTACAGAATGTCATCTCAGTGATGGATTTTAAAATGATGGGTGGCTGCAAACTTGAGAAGCCAAAATCAGCCCTCCTCAAGCACTTCTAGCAAACCTTCCCTTTTTCAGCACTGCATGCTAAAGAGAAAATAAGGTCGTGACCAGAGAAGACAAATTAATTGCCTTCCTTATCTGAAACTGTTCTCCACTGCTGCTCAAAGCTCTCTCCTGAAGGCCACCTCTCTTCACTTGGCTCGTGCAGACACAACAGAAGTGCCTGGTGACAGTCTCTGGAGCCACATAAGCACTCCTTTTTAGCAATGCCCTATAACACCACTCTGCTCATGCCCAAGCTTTGCCTCTCCTAGTCATGTTCTTGTCTTTATTTCAATCTTCTGTCTGTGACACTTTCTAGGTTAGGGCCCAGTCTGGCCTTGAATGAAGAGCAATATTGTCTGCTGGAACCTGAAGTTAATAAAGTGAAATATATTATTAAGTTCTTTCCACATCCCCAAGGATTTATTATTTCCTTTCCACCTTTCCCTGCAATCTTTGAGCATGAATGTGTTCTCAGGGCACTGACAGCAGCACCAAGCCCTTCCCAGCTCAGCAGAGTTGGGTGAGAACAGGGGCCAGCACCCTCTGCAGGCTCCCTATTTTCAGATTAAGACAGAGCAGCAAGGAAAAACCCAACACAAGTCCCTGCAAAATTCTGTTTCTTGCACTCATGAACATGCTCAGGGTTGTGCGGGAAGGGTTTCAGTTTTGTTATGCTTTTTAATAATTCTCTAAATCGACAGTGGGATCCAATTATTTCCTAGCATCTGTCAAACCCCTGAAGATCCAAAAGAGGACGTAGAACACAAAAATGCTCCATGTTTTTTTTGAAATTACTATTTGCTCACTGACAAATCCTCCTCATAAGAGGAGGTAGGAGGAAAACTGTCCACGAGCTCAGAGCGTTTTCCAGCAGGACACAACAACATTCCCTGCAGGAGCTGCCAGCGAAAGGACAGAATAAACAAAGTCTTCTCCCAGATTTCACAGAAACTACTGACATCAGGGGTGCATTACCAACCCTCTTTCCCTAAAAATAAACCAGTGTACAGTAACAGGTCTTAGTACTAAGCTAACAACAAATGAGTATATTTTACAGACTCTGCTTTATTACTGAGAGATTACTTTCTTTTTAGATTGCAAATATAATCTTTTCCAGAGGACTTATTCAGAGCAGAGAAGAAAGGTCCATCCAGTTTTTACCAGACAAGCTAAACAAGTTTCTCTTAGAAAGAATAATTTTCATCAGACTAGGTTAGCACAAAGGTATTCAAGTTATTGTTTGTGTCTAGAGTGTCAGGTCCTGCAATGATATTCAGATTCTTAACTGAGCCCTCACATAAAAAATCCCCAGTTCACACCTGTAGAGCAGCTCGTGCTGCTTCCACAGATAGAGCTCTGTTCAGCCATGACATTTCTATTGCAAGTGTGCAGGTACAGACAATCTTCTTCAGTCCACAGACTGAAACTTAGGCCAACTTTGCAGCTTCAGTCATGATAAAAAATGCAATTAGAATTATCAATTTCCCCTTTCAGGGGTTACCATTTTTCACATTAAAGTACAGCTATTCCTCTGGGGTATTCAATATGCACCTGAAAGGGAAGAATCCAGGCTTCTGAAAAAGATCATTTTGTCTGTTTCTAGTCAGCCTTACAGGTCCAAAGCACTACCTGGAATATTAGATGTATATCTACAGTTCATTTCTGACTTACTGACATTCTCTCAGGTCCCTTTTTATCCACTTACCATAGAGTCACTGGCTAACTAAGATGGACTTGCATTGCTTGTAATAAAATCAGCTCCATATTTAACACTGCACACCACGAAGCAGAAGCCTAAAGCTGCAGAGAACAAACTGGCCTCCATTATGTTCTTTGTTTTAATCATTCAGAACTTGTTGCCGTCCAAATCTACTGCAAACAAAGTTTTCCAGCAGCACATGAACATTAACATTTTCAAGAGAAACATTATTTCCATTACATAAATACTTCCCTCACACTTCAGTGAAGGCTCAGCACCTGAGAAATCCCCTCACACAAATTTCCTCTGGGACTCCTATAAAGAACAGATATTACAATCAGATCTACAAGTTACTCCTATTGCTACTGCTCATAACTAAACACCTTTTCAGTAGTTTCAATAACACTTAGCACTGGGGGAAAAGCACTGAAGAGAAAACTGTCTGTGCACATCAGGCCAATGTCATTAGTGCCTCTGCCAGCACAGAGGGGCCAGGGGAGCTCTGTGTTTGGGGAAATCCTCCTGAGTGCACCCCAATCTCCATGGAAGTCCTGAAGGAAAAGCTGAAGCTGCCCCAGGTTTGTGCCTATAAACTTTTGTCACAGCACATTCAAATAGTAATAACTTTGGGAGGCATTTTAAAGGCCTGGGATTCAAACTTTTATCAACAGAGAGTTCAAATCCCAAGGAAAGTATCAATTTCCAGAATAAGCCACTCACTGAAAACTGTCCTAATGTACTTACCCTTCAACTGCTCTAATAAATGAGTCCCACGGCAGAGAATTTTTACCAGAGCTATTTACAGTGCTGTCAGTGTTACAATTTTTAAAAGCAATTATCAAAATGAGATAGATTTAAGGAATTGTTTTTCTAAAGCTCTGGATGTGCTGAAACAAATCAGTATCCAACTCTCAATTTTCAGACTTTGATTTACTGAGAAGCAGGAGATTCTTGGTGACACCAGTGCAGAAGCCAGCACAGCCTCAGGATGTGAATAAGCAGCAGCCTGGTGAGCCCTGTAAGAGAAGAATCCCTCACATTACATATATTAGAGTGAGAAGTCAACAACACAACATAATCAGAATTCTTAATAAAGCTGGCAAACCTCTCAATACAGATGTTCCCACTGAGGAATTGGATCTAATGAAAAAAAAAAACTTATTTTTGTTAACAAAAAGGTTTGCCATATTTTCTCAATGGCAGAAAAGCATCACATGGAGGTAATTGAAAGTTCAGCTCTAGTTCTGTTTTCTTCAGAAGGGTATTAAAACCTTTCCTTCCCTCGTGCATTTTAAGGGGTGAGGAAAGGCATGGAAATTTTAATTTAAGGAAATAGAAATTGAACTGGAATAGTGTTTTATAAAACAAGTTCCATTTTTCTTAATTATTTTTAATTCTTTCATGTGTCAAGTGTAAAACACCATCTTGTTCATCACTTCACCGTCTACCAGAAGCTGTGGTTCCCCACAAACTTAACAAAAGCAATTTTTTTTTTTTTGCAAGAAAACTGAGCATTATTACAACTTCCTGAACAACCTCTCCTGATTAATGAAAAGCTATTATTGACAGGAAGCCTTTGCAAGGCAGGAAAGAGCAGAGAACAGACCTTCAGGCAGGCAAAATGGTTTTTGTTTGTCTCACAAACGTTGTGAGAGCTCAAACAAGAGCCAGTGAACAAAGGCTGCAGAGCTGGGTCTGGGACTGCCTGAGCAGCAAAGTCTGCATCCCCTGCACCCTCTGCATCCTCTGCATCCCCTGCATCCCCTGCATCCCCTGCATCCCTGGGAGCGCCCCTGGCTGAGGCTCTGCCCATCTCCCACAAGCTCTTTAGCAACACTTCACACAAGACAGCATTTTCCACCTTTTTCTTTCCTCCCCCCTGCTTTTTTTTTCTTTTATTTTTTGTGGGGCAGAGAGCAGAAAGCTGCTTAGAGACTCAATTAATATCAAAATCAAGCTAAATCAAGCTTTCAAGTTAAGGAACCTCCCTGAATTGGGTCAGCTCTCTCTCTTTATACCTTCCCAAGTTTTAACAGCCTTCGCTCGCACAACTGTAGACTTTTTTTTTTGCAGGGCTCCCTCCTCGTTCTGTGCATCACAAGCACCACCAGCTGGTCCCCAACATTTGGAGGCTCCATTTTGAAACCCCCATTTTTATTAATTAAATAATAAGTAAACTTCAACAAGGTACCCCAAAATACCAGATGGAAGCCTGCAATATGCTGCTGACAGATCCTTTTTCTCAGTTTAAGTGCAAAAGTATTCTCAAGAGTAGTAAGAACATTCCCAGATCTCTGGTGGGGAAGGCCAAGATTGATGCTGTGTTGTCAGGCAACCAATTGCAAACTAAATATAACACTTCCAAATGGTTGTGTATCTCAAATTCATTAAACACAGAAACTAGATAAAAGGGGTTGTGTAACAGCAAACATAACCACCAGCTTTTTAAAAATCAATGTAACAGTAAAAGCACATGTGACAGCACAATTAGCTAAGATTGAATTTTGTACATTGACTATGAAAAGTCCTCTGTGAAATATGCAATCCTAATAAAGTTTCAGTATGTGTGCTATGTGAAGAGATCTATGCTCAAAAGAAAGCACCAATTGTACCTATATTTTGCTTCCTACTGGACTGATTGCACAGAGTTTAGCTTTTTACACAGTAAATGCCTATCTTGAATTTGCTCAGATTGGAGCCCTGTATTAGTGAATGGCCAAAATGTTACAGTGAGCTGGAGGAGAAGAGGCAGCTACAGCACAAAGCAAGTAAGACTTGTTGCTGGGGGCTCCAATAACACCACCATGCAATAAGTAACATGCATCAATATGACCCCATTTTCCATAAACAAATATTTTAGAGGTACTGTTGGTAGTTACCACACTAAAATGCATTCCAGCAGAGGCAGATGGGCTCAGACCAGGAGAGAGTTCTGCTCAAAACAGCAGCTTCAAACTTGGGGGCACACAATGACACCATGCTAATTAGCTCACACCATAATCACACTGGCACATCCCTGCTGCAACTGAGCCATGGTGCCATCAAAGGGCTCCTGTGAACCCCCCCCACATTTGTACACCCACACCCCCCAGGAGCCTCTGTCCTTGAGTATTTTCAAAACTTGACTGCAAAATTTTGCCTTGAGCAAACTGCAAATTGTCATTTTAACTGCATAAAATATAAATGCTATCAGGTACATGAAAGGAAATAGAACCACCTGCATGCAGATGGGGCAAGCAGACCCTTAACCATTCTCTGTCACAATGCAAGTATCAGACTTACAAATTATAATGTATTATAAGGCTGAGAAAGAATTAATTAAGGGCCCAGGGAGGGATTTTTCCTGTGGTATGTTTTTTAAACGTGTGCAATTCTTCCCCTGATGATTCTGTCCTTTTCTGTAACTGAAAAGGGGTTTGCAAATGGGATCTATAGCCTATAAATGTGTTAGCATTACATTCCAGTAGTTGTGTGAACAGAGTCCTGATAAGGGCAAAGAGGACAAAGAGAAATTGGTCTAAAAAGAACTCAAAACTTGACCAAGCTTAAAAAAAAATCCAATTCAACTGTGTCCAAAAATATCCAAATTCTTTTTGAAAAAATACAGATATTTGTTTGACTCCCCAGTGTATACTATAGACAAAATATTACCAGAACACCCTGTTGCTATAAAGTGCATATATACTGTGTATTTTGAGAGAGAGCTCAAATAGAAACATACACAATCAGTCTCTAAAATAGCCACTCGTACACCAAATTATATGAAGCAATTGCCCGTATCTCACGTTGCACAACACTCTTTCCATCTTTGTGACTTGAATACAGACCTCTGATAGCTTACCACAAGTATTTATTCTGCCTGCAGAACAAAGAGAATAAATAAAAAGAGTAAATGGACGCAATTTTTTAATGAAAACAGATGTTTAAGAAGGCCTAATTTTTGCTCTTTGCCACTGTTCTGAATAAGAGAAAAACTACAGTAGTTACCAAAGTAAAGGAAAATGAGGCTAAAATTATTATGAATTGACTTTGGAAAAGTATTCATTTGTCTCCTATCAAACCCAATTCTCTCCTGGCACAGGTAGCTGCAGACACAGCAGACCATTAACTCCACTCTGCATATCTGTTGGCTGGGAAAACCTTTGCTGCTACAGCAGAATTGACACAGACAGGTAAGAAATTACATCAGGAATAACGTGTCACAAACAAACATGGCACTGAGGAATTCAGCATGGACAGAACTGCTCCATGCCAGTAAAATGTCCTGCCATGCACCCCAGCAGCACCCCTGCAGCACAGGGGGAAGTCATGGACTGTGCAGCTGGATTTGAAGTCATGGATTAAGCAGCTGGATTAAGCTCTCCACAAATCTACACAGTCCATAGATGTCCTAGAAACAGCAGAGGAGTTGGCCTCACTCCCTCTGATCCCATACAAGCCACTTAAAACAATTCCTTCTCTCTTTCTCCCTATTAATGACACTTAATTACTCTCACAGAGCAGAGCTCGTACCTGCCCAATAATCCCCTGCCTGTGCCAAGGCACTGGGCTCTCTCAGCCCATTAAAATCCTTGTTAGATCACAGAGACAATAGAGATTATTGAATTTTAAGGTGCATTCTGTGGGGAGGGATAGTTTGCCAGTAACAATAAGGGTTTCTCCCTTTTTGTCCCATCTAGCTGCACACATCAATTATTTCTATCTCTGTACTCTCACAACAGCCCAGGACCATCTGTCTTGTGGTATTGATCCAGTTCACATTAAAATAATATAAAACCTGAGTTATTTTCTCTTCCTTTTGTTTGTGTAGAAGCAAGCAAAAAGAAGTGTAGTCAGAAATCAAACACCTGAGGACTAAGGGAAATAAATGGAATACCTTGGATGAAAGCTGCTCTTGATGCCAGAGAAACTGAAGGTAGCAAACTGCAGTGTCAATTTTTAAAAGCAGTCAGATTTAAAGAATTTAAAGGAATACAGACCAGAACCTCAGGCTTATGCTGCAGGAGAACTGCCAGAAGTGAAGGAAAAATTAAGGACACATGCATAAACAGAACATATGGAGGAAGAAGCAACACAATGTTTCTAGAAGAAAATCACAACTCGTGAGCTATGAGAGTTCTTGGAAAGAGTCACAGGCATATGGAAAAGATGTATCTGCCTGATATAGCATTGCTGCATTTCCATAAGGCTTCTGATCACACATATCAGTGAAATTTCTCATTAAAGTAATCAGTGAGGGACAGAAATATACCAGTTAAATTGGTTAAATGTTCACAAATTAATGATACAAAAATAAATCCACCATCTAATACAAAAATAAATTCACCATCCAACCCAGGGAGCCTCCAGTGTGGCCCCACTGCTCAAGCAGCAATAATGCAGAGATCATACACAGCACAGATTCCTGCTAAAGGCTAAACTCTTCAACACATTCCTAAATCATCTGCAAAAGGGGTGAATACCTAGATTTGAAAGTCTTCTTATGCTGAGAAAGCATCTATATTAATAAAAATATAACTTGTCTGCAGAGAGTTGTGGAGGGTTCTGACAGTGCTGAGTGACTGATAGAAGAGCAGATAAAACTGCAGACTTACAAATTCAAAGTAGTGCACACAGAGAAAGATGATCCTAACTTCATACACAGAGTGATTGACCTGGAAACTATTACCTGGGAATGAGATTTTGAAGTCCCAATCTACACTCCTGTGAACACCTCGACTCAGACTTCATCAACAGTTTATCAAATCAAATTGAATACTAGGAATTATTAACAAAGGAATAAGCATGCTCTAAAGTAAATACATCAGCACTGCATCTGGAAAGAGCCAGATTAGAATATGATAAAGATTTTTAAGGTGTTAGAAGACAGGGAGAATTTAGATAGGAAAAAAGTGTTCAATAACTCTCATAATACAAGAGCTACAGGATGGCAAATGAAATTGCAATCTGTAATTACACTGTAGAACTCATTCCCTTAGGATATAAAAATTTACAAAGGTTCAGAAATGAAGTGGATCACTGGAATAGTGAGGGAAGTGTTATTATGTGCTTCTCCTGCTCCCAAGCATTTTCCTAGGCACCTGCCCCAGCATTGCTACACACAGGATCCAGGTTTGCAAACAGCCTGAATTAGGCTATTCTGGCCAAACAAGCTCACTAAAACTCACTTCTCAACAGGTGGGAATTGCATTCTGCAAGGGACTCAGCTCACATGAAGCTCACAGGATACTCTGAACACTTTGCAGGAAATCAGAAAACAAGCCTAGACTAAACAGTTTTCAACATTCTTTACAACACAATGTTGTTTTTTATCATTTGCACCACTAGAACAGTCAGAAGAAAATTACTCAGCAGACCCTGCCCAAATCTAAATCACACAGCCACCAACTCCCAGAGAACCAATGTGCACAAGCTGCAACGCTTTCCTCTAGTTTTAGGAAAGCAAATTAAGATATCAACTTTAATGCAAACAGAGCAATAAAGGTAGAGCAAGAAACTTTATCTCAGTCCAGAATATTAGAGATCCAAACCTAGGAGAAAATAGCCCATCAGCTCCAGGGTTTTTGATTTTCCACATCAGTTTTTTCCTCCTATCAAGTACTAAGAATATTCCACGTTTTATTTATGTTTATTACTTTTTTAATATATATAGAAAGTGCTGCTGTTCAATTATTAGGTGAGTACTTTTCCAAGATTAACACTGAAGCAACAAACATGTTCTCAGTCTTACTTTAGCTTTGGAGTCAGAAATAGCACCAGCAGCTTTGACACCACAGGAGTCTATGGGAGATACTGTTAGAAACCGTAACATCTTGTTTATGCCATTTATACTTCATTATGTTATATTTCCACAAAATCAAATCACAAAGTAATAATTTGCCTACAAAGCAAAAGTGTACATAGCCAGGTGGTCCTAATTTCGCTACTTGATAATTAGGGAAACTAAGGCAACAGAACAAATATTTGTTTACTGACTCCTAACAAGAGAGGCAGAATGAGTCATATAACTTTATTTCTGTGTTTAATAGCAAATATTACTCTCTGTATAGCAGCCACATGACTTCCCAACCAAGGGAAAAGCCTCCTTTCTTCTGGATTTGGTGCTTTGAATTGCTCAGGTTGGATTACCTACACCAAAGGCAAGGGCACAGAGCCATAAAACCTGTGATTCAGATAATTTGTGATTTATTTCTGCTTCCACCACTGCCCTTCTGCTTTGCCCCGAGCATTGATTTCACCTCACCCAGCTGAGCCTCATGTCCCATCCTTTGGCTTTCATGGTCCCCTCAGTGGGCTGCAAGCTCTGCTGGGTCAGGGGTTGTGCTTTCACACTCTGCAGCACCACTACAAACAGGACATGAGAGGATCCTTTCATGAGTGCAGAGGAAGGAAAATAAGGTAATGGGGCAGGGAGTAAAGGTAAACAAAAAAAAAATCTCTTCAGTCACACGTGTGGAAGGCTCCTGACACAGATAAAACATTCCACCTGGAGGAGAGACTCCCCAAAAATACCACAGCCAGGAAACTGGGATGGCTGTGTCACCACTGGGCCCTCTGGAAGGGCAGACTGTTCTGCCAGCACCAAACCTCATGGCAGGGGGAGTGGGAAGGTCCCTGGACACTCCTTGAATTCTCCCCCCCTCCAGAAATCCCTGGGGTAAATAACTGCCTCTGGAGGAAAAGCAGGAATTCACTCCCAATTCAGCTTCCCTTTTCTGCAGGGCAATGTGAGATGCTCTCAAGACAGATCAGGGTACAGAAGAAAACAAGACTTGTGAGCCCCAAGCTTGAGGCATTTGCAGGACAGGAAGGAAGAAGGTGGAGCAGAGTTGGTGAATTTATGGCCAGCCAAGTAACTTTTGATTTTAACATAAAGAACACAGTGAAGAGTTTTAATTATTTGGGAAAGGTCAGTATCCAGTCCTACCTTCACAAAGCTGAGACATTAACACAAGGCACCCCTGGGAGCTTTGCCTATGACCAGAATGGACGCTCCTTTTATTGTGTTTGAGATGCCATGAGTAGCAAGTCAGAGGCATATGAGGTAGGAGCCACCCCAGAAGATGCAATTTTTTTCCTTCAAAAAGCACTTTCTACAATTAATTTGAGCAAGCAACTGTAAGATGGCTTTCAGTTAGAAATATCTTTTAAATTAGAAGCCACAACTGAGCAAATAGAAGACTATTTACAAACATTTATTATTTATTTACAGACACTCGAGCAAATGGAATCTTCTCCCTAAAAAAACCTGACAGAAACTCAAAAGAATAGCACGATTTTCTGTGATGAGTGTATCAGACACTTTGGAGGTTAAAATGTATTCCAGGCCAGAATAAAAGTAGCACAAGAAGGGTCTTGAGTCAGCTGACTTTAAGATATGTGCATCAATGCCCCTACTCCCATCATTAAGTACACACTGTAGCTAGGAAATAATGTAATGAACCTCAAAAAAACCCTTCAGATTGATCCTTTTGAATTTTTCAAACAAATTCATATGTTTAAAAATTCAGTTCATTAAGAAAAGTGGGTCTTTACATTAGGAATGTTAAAGATTTAAATAGAAAAGGCCCTGGCAGGAATAGCCCCAGTGAATGCTTTTAAACAGAACACAGAGAGATGAAAAAAAAAAGCCATTAACAGCTCTAGGGTCTTCCAGTACATTCTTCTCGAAAAATGCTGAAAAATAAGCACCTGGAAGAAACATGAAAATGCTTACAGAGTCTGTGCTGGTCTCATGTCATGAATAGGAGAGAGATTCAGTGGAGATCTGGATTTCCTGGATCATTTAAGTCAGCCTTAGCAGAGTATGGTTTTGTTTCTTTTTCAGATTTAATAGGTTTCTGACAGAGCCTCAGGAAACCTTCTATAAAAAGTCAGAACTTTGATTACATTACTGTCAATATTTTAGGTTAAAAAGACAGATGTAGGAGCTCACTCAACCTTGCCACAAATACCTACCTCAACTTAAACTGCACTGTCAACATTGCAAGACTGCTTTTAAAAAGCAACAGGATAATTTTTGATCTCTACATTTCATTTATATATACACACAGGATTTTAGATGGAACTTATTTTAAAGTTCAAATCCACTTTAATTCAAAGACAGTTTTGTTACTTCAGTAGGAGCAAGATCAGATAAAACCAGTATATAATCAAGGTGTGTGTGATTACACCACTTAGTGCTTCTTTTCTGTAGATTTGTGCTACAGTGAGAGGTGAAGCAATGCCCTCTAACACGCTCTGGAACCCAAGCTATGGCATGGCTCTGCCTGTTCTCAGCTGCTCAAAGAAAAGGACACCCAGAAATCAAACTAAAACCAAGAGATTTATATTTGCAGTTTGCAGTTTTCTCTGTAAAGAGGTCAGAGAATGCCTTTGAGTGCCTAACTAACTTCT
This sequence comes from Petroica traversi, assembly GCA_025920805.1. Classification (NCBI taxonomy): domain Eukaryota; kingdom Metazoa; phylum Chordata; class Aves; order Passeriformes; family Petroicidae; genus Petroica; species Petroica traversi. The sequence goes on along the minus strand of JAHLSL010000013.1, from coordinate 3,378,880 downwards.
GAGTGCTCAGACTGCAGACTAATCCTGTATCTAAAGTCAATTGACTTAAGGGCATTAAATGCTTTGAAAGAAAGATATTTATACCAACAGTGTTATCATTGCCCAGTGCCTTGTGCCAGCATGTGTGAAGAAATGAACATTTCATGTGTGTGATGGAAACAGCTGCTGCAGTGAGACCTCTCCTATTTTGCCAAGACAGCCACAGATAACTTTCAAACCAAGTCCTTGTGCCCACACAAGGAGACACCACAGGCACTTGCTTCTTGCACAGTGCCCATTTCAGCAGCTTCCCTGCATCCCACCCAGATAAAGTGATGTACAGAGCTGGCAGAGAGCTCCCAGCACAGCTAAAACAAGCACAGAGCAGAAGTAAAATAATGGGGTGACAAAGAGAGTTTCCCATACTCCGGTCTACCTCAGTGTAATAAATCTGCTCCTCACTGTTTAAATGGAAACACTTGGGATGTCAGGGGAAAATACATTTTCAACACCTTCAGTAACTGGGACCTTAAGGATGCAAATATTACATTGGTCATTCCCACAATGGAAAACCTCTCCCATGCAGCACAACACCCCAAATGAGCAAGGCAATGGCAATTAGAGTTAACTCCTGGCCACCCTCACAGCACCACAGAATTGGCAACCACTCTTCACAACATGCTCAGTTCACAAATGTTTGGCTTTGTAACCTTTAAATTTAAATTTGCTTCTCCATTGCTTAAAAAATATCAGTAAATAATCTAAAATCTGATACTGTTGAGGTGGGCAAGGTGAAGCAAACCCGTGCATTTTACATATTGACTGCCTCTGAAATAGTACTTTGACCTGAAGATAAAAATCTAATTCTGGAAGCAACTGGTTTACAAAAAGCCTCTCTTTTCTTCCCTTAGCTCCCTTTGCCTTCAGCTCACACCTTCCACTTCTCCTAAAATGAATACATATAGGATGGATAAAGCAGCTGAATTCATTAACATTTAAGTTTGTTCTTCCAGATAGTTATGCCTTATATAGAATAGGCAACAAAGTCAGATTATTTCAAATACGAGCTGCTGAAGCCCCAGAGTCCTTTTTATTTCAAGAACAGTGCAAAATGCAAATATGGCACTGCAAAGGACTCCATTCCAGTAAAAACTCATCACCACTTGTCAAAGCAAAGCTTTTCTCCTCATCATCCTCTCAGTATGAGCATTCTTCATGTAAACCTGTGATCCAGCTAGAGTATCTTCATCTTTTTTACAATAATGGGTGAAAGTTATATAAATGCACTTGAAAGCTGAATCAAATCTTGTAAGACACAATTAGAGCTGAAAGTGTTTGTAATGCCCCAAATGTACAAAATTCATTGAATCATCAAAACCACCTTCCAACTTGGTGACATTGTTCCTTCCCACACTGCATTTTACATTATCATCTATTAAGTGCTTACTTTTGTGGGGGTTTTTTTTGTAGGAGATGGGGAACCACGGTGTCATGCTTAAAATTTTGTGTCAGGAGGTTGATATCAGAATCATTTTTAACCTGAAATAGGTACAAAATCCAAACTCCACTCTGATACAGACTCCCCAAGCACATCCAAATCAGACATTTAACCTCTCTGCCCCATTTATGCCACCCACCAGGCATTTCACTTCTGTTCTAATGCTGCAAGCTACTGACATTTAAAGGGGAAAATCTGCATTACTGGAAATTTTCAAAGTTAAAAGTAGTCCTCCATCTTTCAATTCCCTGAAGAGCTACAAAGTCAGGACTGAAAGGGGATTTTCTGGAAGCAGTCAAACGAGACCACTTCTACAGGTGGGATTTCTACAAATAAATGAGTTTGCTGGGGGAAAACCAAGTCGAAGCAATGGAAGATACAACACATTAGATGCCACACAAGTACTAAAGGCTGCTGTAAAAACAGCAGCTCACCATGCTGCACCTTTAGAAAATCACCATGGTGCTACCATGCAAAAAAAAGGCCACTGTGGGAGCAGTTTTAGCCACAATACTCATCTGCAGTTCATTTCCCTGATGGATCCAAACTGCACAGTCTGTCTCCTGAATTCAGCCTCCTTCAGCTTACCCTGATTAGTCTCCCAGCACTTCCTATCCAGAGGTTCAGACTGGCAGCCCCTGACTCGAGGGGTTGGTGACAGCTCGGAGCGAACCTGAGAGGAGCAATTACAGAGTCCTTTGGCACAAAGGCAGACACTGAGAGAAGGGAACACAGTGACAAAGGTACAGCAAAAAAAACAAAGCCTGTTGCTTTCATGCCAGTGTAATTGATGGCAGCAGCTCAGTCACTAGGATCCAACAGGTAATTTCAGCATGGACAGTGAAAATCTGCAGAAAAAAAGACAATACACACCCTGCTATGCTTGCAGCACACGGGCTTATTTGCCAAAGAAATTTAGTGTTCCATAGCAACTGTCTAAAATAAGCTTGCATCACTGAAAATGCCAGCTTTTCCACTTGTAATTATGGCACACCAATACTATTTTTAGTTTGATTTGACGAGGATCCCTATATTTGTAGAAGGGACTGCTTTGACCAATAACGCAGACACTTCTTTTCTCTGGAAAAGGTGAAAGGATTGTTTTAAAATAACCCTTTCACACATAAGTAGACAAAATAATTTAAATAAAAACTGATTAGATAAGACTACTAATTAACCCATTTGTCATCAACCCATCTGTTACCAACCAATTTGGTCAATTCATTAAGAAGAACTGCCTCATTACATTCAGCACAGATTATGAGAAGTATGAAGCTTTAACACTATAAGGCAACAGAAAAGCTTCCTGTCTTGTGGAAAAGTTCCTAGCTGTCTAGAAAATCAATTAGCAGCACAGGCTGTTCAGTAGATCATTAACTCCATCTTTTGGCAGAACAAAGGAGTGCAGTGCAATTGGGTTCCCTCTTCCTCTCCCACTCCACCAACTCTGGAAACTCAGAGTGCTGCAGGTACAAAAGGCCTCATGGCATTGCTCCTCCCACAAGGGGAAAGCTCATCCCTGAATATCCCTCAGAAAGTAAAAATAGATGCCAAATTGTGATGCCTTGCATAAAATGGTGCTGCTGAAAAGCACCAAGTCTCAGCTGAGATCTTCATGCAATAGAACTGGTAGACTGGAAATTTCCAGACTCCAGCCCAAGAGATCTCTGTTCTCACTGAAGTTGCCAAAAGTTGTTGCTTTTGAATAAAAAGATCCAGATTAAAAATAAGAAAGTCAGAACATCTTTAAAGCACCTTGAAAAGGAATGTAAATGGAAGAAATACTTGGAGAAGCATGAACAAATAATTGCAGATGAAGAAAGCAGCCTCATTCATTTGTCATTGATAATATTTTTTTTCCTACCAGGTTCTACAGTAACAGCTACAAAAATCCCTAAACAACAGTAAAACCCACAGAATTATCCCAATTAAACATGTAGTGGTGCTTTTATTTCAGCTGTAGAAAATAAAAAGAAGGCTGACAGAACAAGTACACAATGAGCATTTTGAGTACATGCTCATGGACAGCTTTAAAACATGAAGACAGTACCCAGCTCTATGAACATCACAAAAGTTCTGCCCTGAAGAAGGACAGAAGACAAAAAAAAACCCCCACGTAAGGTAAGAATAACTTCTCTGTTATGGGAAATACTTCCATATAACTATTAAAATAACATTGTTATTATTTTTGCTGCTGTAATATGGCATTGCTTCAGGCATATGAGCATTATGTGCAGTAATGTAACCCATGATTATAGGAAGCAGATAAATGGGCTCACATGGAGCTATTTCCCAGTATTCCTCATTTGAAAAACACTTTTTTTTTTCAGTTACTGTAAGACAAAAACATTAGGAGAGTCTAATTCACAAATCCATTTACAGAAATACAAAAATTGGATGCTCCAGTAAGAAGCTAAATTTTTGTAGTGTTCTCTGAACTCCTGATTCTCTCAAAGTAGCAAATTTGCAACATAAAAACCTGGGAGAGAAATACTCAGAAGATGAACAGAAGCCACATCAGTCAACTGAATTCCAATACCAGCTTGATCCCTGAGTGCACCTTACACTCCTGACAAGGAATGAATTTGGGGAACCCAAAATTTCAATAGGCTTTCCCTGTAATTTTAGGGGAAAAAGTCTGTAGAGAAATTCTTAATTGACTGAAAACTGCTTACACAAGCACACCTTAAGGGAGAAGAAACACTTTGTACTTCACAACTACAGATCAGATCACATAAATATAAAAAAAATTCAGAGTCTCACAGGTATTGCCAATAAAGAGCAAAACATACTCGTACAAATGAAGGTCATAAATAACAGCTTAGTTAAATCACTCAAATATTATTAAATTTTGAGTCAAATAAAATAGTTCTCTTCACACTGAGAAACAAATGAGATAATTACAAGCAATCTAATAAACTCTTCATTATTATAAGAAGTCAAGCATTAATTAACAAAATTAATGTCACTTTTTTGTGTTGGAGGATACAACCAGTAAAATCTTGTACAACAGGACCCAGAACTTTGGACAGAAATATCCAAAGAACAAGGGAATCCAATGGCTCAGTGCTAAGCAATCCAACTACTGAAAGAGCAGCAATCAGGGAGAGAGGAAGGGAGAGGAACAGAGGGGGAAAGGGAACGTGGGGAAAAGTAACTGAAAATTATAAATTGTATGCAGGGTAGTCAGGTTAAAGCCATTAAAACCCCTCAATGTGCTGAAACAGCAGTTGTGACAAACGACCCAGAGATGCACAAAAAGGCAAGGAAAAAATCCTCAAATTCCCCACTAAGGAAGTGAAATGCCTCCAGTTAGGAAAGAAGGAACCACACAATTTCAGTTCATCCAAGGGAAAGCCAGACACACACACACCCCACACACACAGGTGTTGTTCAGTTTTTACTCTTATGAATCATTGATTTTTATTAGAAAGGCTGAGCTGGCTCTTCAGTGTCCAGTACCACTTGCTGATGGCAGGTACTTCACAAACCCCTTTTGCAGGTACTTGGATTAAAAGAAAACACAGTAAGAGGAAATTCTGCTCAGAATCAGAAAGTTGATCTGTTGACTGTGAGAAATATTTCTGTCATGCCTCAACTTTTGCATTTCATTTCAAATTAGGAGCCCTGGAGGGCAGGTTTAATCAGAAAGTCTGACTGGCAACATCTGCCAAGACAATGCATCCTTATGACACCAGTGAATTACCCCCACTCCTTTTAATTCAGGTTTAAGCATCGAAAAAATATGGATAATACCTATAGCATGCTAAGATCCATAATCAGTAAATGGAAAAGGGAACAGATTTTTTCCATCATGGAGCTGCATCTACATAATCTGCAGTATGTTCTGCATCTTTATGTCGGCTAATTTTACTGCCTCTCAAACATGAGGGCTTTGCTGTCACTTCCACAGAGATTTCTGCTCTAGATAAATTTAAATGAGAAGCAAATCAGAAAGTTATAATTTAGGAAAAATTCCTGCCAACTGTTGTTTTTTTTACCGTATGCAAGCCATACACTGCTGACCTATCTCACCTCTTCCTCCTTTTCCCCACCTTTCACACTCCCAAAAACAGCCACAACCCCTTCCCCTTCTTGCACATATTTAGCAAATATCTGTCTGTAAAAAAAAAAAATCAAAAATAAATAAAAGTCATCTGTTGCTGTGTCACCAACTGCAGGGCAAATCTAAGCTCACTGCAGGGCAAGCACATCCAAACAAAGTGGTATTTGAGAGCCAGTGTGCAAAATCAGGGTAAGTAGCAAGTTGGTTGCAGGGCACAGGTCTGAGCCCAGCTCAAGCATGTCAGGAGCCTGAAAACCTGGATGAATCCACCCCACTGCCAGCTGAGCTGGCACAGGACTGGGCCAGCTACCCTGGCTTTAGCTTGGCTGTTTGCACAAATCAAACTCTGCTGTTTAGGTGCCGGCTGAAAAATTCCAGCCCTGAAAAAGATGCAGGTTTTTAAACTTTCAAAGCTTCTTTTCCTCCCCCTCAGCCCCTTTCCATCTTCACCCACCTTTCTGATAATGCAATTTTGTCAGCTCTGCAGTGATAGATGCCCTGATCAGAGGCCAAGTTCCAGTTGCTTTGTCTGCAAAGCCACCCCCATTCTGCAGGAGCTCCATCACTGAGAGTCTCACCACCTCCCCAGCTACTGCCTTGGCTTTGCCCTCCAGGAATGAGTTGATTAAAGTTTCTCTGCTGAAATTCAGGTGCTTTCAAATAGACCTTTCAGGATCTGAGCAGTTCTTGTGAACCAAGTCCAAAGACTTTCGCATTTGTCTTCAACCTTCTGCCATTACCAAGCAGAATCAGCCAATTTGGGTTCCCTCAGGGAGCACTCAGCTTTCCTGCCTGTCCACAAGCACCACAGCTTTGCAGGTTTGGTTCTGCTCTTGCTTTTATGAAGAGTAAGAGGAAGTAAGGAAAGTAGATTGGGTAGATGAAGCACTAAAGAGACCAAGATACAACAGGCAAACTCACAGGGAAAAATCACTTTATGTGTACTCAGGAGGCTTTCTCTAGTCCTGCATTTGTCTCCACTGCTCTCTTTGCCAGCTCTCAGGCACCAATGAGTCTTCCAGACTCTTATATCACTTTCTTGCATTACTCATGAACCCTGACAACTCAGAATTCTGTAATCTGGATTTCAATCTTGTGTTTAAATGGTTTTCCCACCTGAACACCCAGCTACAGCTCCACAAGGTGAGTGTGGTTAACTATTTTCACCATCTGTTTTCAGGTCCCTGTGGAACAAAACAAGACAAAACCACCTCCCCCTGACCCAAGGCAACAGTGTGGTTTTCTTGTTCAATTTTACCCCTTTCCACCCCTGATTGCCTTCTCACTCCCCATCTTTCTATACCTGATGACTGCTAATGTGCCTTTTCAAATAAAGAAAACAAACTCTTGTCTAGTTCACACATTCTCTGAAAACACCCAGAAGTTTGTAGCTGAAGCTAAGGAATTTGTTCCCCAACCTCCAGAGACAAAGAAGCCAAAGTATTAAGTCAGTTCAACAGCTCTTCAGTAGTTCTGATACAGCAATAGTCCTGGTTTATGAATCTAAAAAAAAAATTAAACAGAAGAAATCTGCTAGTGAGAAAGAATTATTAAATGTTTTGATATCTGCACTCTATTTCTACAACAGAAATAATCCAAGAGTCACACCTTGAGAAAGAAAGAAGCCCAGGAAAAACCAAGCACTTATCAGGAGAGATACTTTTCACGTTAACTGCCCAAGCCATCAAAGCAAAGTTCAGAAGAAATATTTTGGGTTGACAACTTGAATTGAATACTCAGCCATATACTCCATTCTTCTCTACATGTATATAAATAGGAAGCACAGGGGAAGTGCAATTGTGCAAAACAAGCTTTTTTAAGCATACAGAAAGTGTCAGGATGATAAACCACATAAGCACAGAATTAAATCAAAGTTAATGGCCACTAGCTGGTATTTAACTTACTTTCATTTCTCTTTTCTTTTCATTTTTCCACCTAGTCTGCTCAGCTAATAAAACTGCCATTATAAGGGAGAAGCAAAGGCACGATTCAATGCTACATCAATTATTATGACTTTATTGTGACATCCTGGCATTCAGCTGATCCCAGAAGGCTATACTGATGCCTTGGATGCAATTAATTTTTGATTGATCTAACTCACTCTAATATTGCATGTAAAATGTTCATAGACATTTGGATAATTCTATTATATGTAGGAGATTACTGCACAGCGATCATTTGAAATTAATTGCCAAGTTATTTTAGTAAATGTAAAACACCATTCTAGTCCTATTGTGGTAACAGTTATGTAATTGCTTTACAAAGTAAACTAATGAAATAAATGAACTCTGACTAATACGTGGCATAACAGGGCTGAAAAAATGAAATGACACTGTAGAAATCCTGTCTACCTCTCCAGGGCTGGGGTTGGTGAGTCAACCTTTCCATGACACAACTGAATGAGAGAAGAATGACCTCATAAAAAGGGTTTTGTCTCGCTGGCTGCAGGTGAACTTAAGGGGGGCTACTTCTAAGAGCACTGTTAGAAGATGGTTACTCAACACTGAGAGTGTTTGCAAAATCTGGGGATAAAGGAACCTTCAGTATCCCAAGGGGTTGCCACGGTTTGTTTTGTGTGTGTGTGATGGGTTTTTCTCAGGGCTGTGTAACATTATCTGCTACACACAGAAAGTGAATTTCACATTTGGAGCTGCTGGCTATCTCCCAGTTCAATCACAGCCACATCCAGTTCACAGAGGAGCTTTGAAATCCACAGCTGAGACCTTCAAGAGAGCCAGATAAGGCAAGGATTGAGGAGCTGGCTTTTGGCAAGAAGGGTGAGAGTCTGAATCTCTGCAAGCCAGGGCCTGGAGAAAGCAGCTGCAAGGTGAAAGCAAACCAGGCAGGAGAGAGCTTTTACAGGCACAGGCACAGGGTGCTCATTCCTGGAAGCTGCCTGCAGCTGCAGTGCCCTGGAGCACTGCATCCAAATTTCCAATCATTCCTGCACTGCACAGAAATACAGCACTGGGACACTTTCAGGAGGGTCAGTAGCTCAGAGAGCCACAGGTGCCAGTGCAGCCATTGTCAAACATCAGCTCTGAACCCTGAAACTTTGCTTCCAAGGGTGTCACAACACTCCCTGCCCTCAGAAAAGATTCATTAGAAAAAACTTGAAATTATTAGCAGAAATACAGAAATTACAACATGAAGGGGACAAAAAATACTTAATATTGATGTACCTTAAATTACTTTTGTCACTGGCACACAAAGGTCACCACCCCAGGGAAGAGGTAAAGAAGCTCCCCAGTTACAACCAGCCCCAGGTGTGGGAATCCAGGTCAGTTCACATCAGCAATAGGGTGAGGAGGATTAACCACAGCCAAGAGGTGAGATCCCCTAACATCTCATATGGATTGTGTCAGCTAAAAACGAAACGAAGAGCAAACGTAAATCGTTACAGGAGTTTTACAAACCTCAGTCACATGCTTCCAGCACGCTGCCTGTAAAATCACTGGCAACACTAAAAATGTGGTAAGGAGGGGGGGGAAAAAAGGAAGATGTGGAGGAGATGAGGTGGAAATTCTATCACAAAGAAACAGCTCCACCTTATGTTTGAGTAGCATGAGCATTTTGTTCAACCTTACCTCCCAAACACACACGTCAGAGGAAATCCAGCTAACACAGCCCATAAAACCATGGTCAAAAAGGCAACTTTGCAGCATCTTTGCTCTGGAGTTATTTTTTCCACTCCAGTGTTTGCAGTATTACTGGTGATAATAACTGTGCTCTCCACAAAACAGATGTTGTGTCATGACCTCTTTACTTTTCCAGGCTGAATTCAATGCCAGCAGTGAATTTCCTAGTGACAAAACAATGTTATGTTCAGCTGCAGTGTTTTTTCATCTAATTCACAGCTGCAGGGGGAAAAAAATCCAAATAACCACTCAGAACCCTTCATAAACTGTTAAAAGTAAACAGGGAATTAGTTTCAGGTAGTATATCTCAATTCAGGTGACAGAATCCATTTGCTATTGGAAAATTATATTTGCTTAACAAATGGCTTTGATCCTTTTTTCCCCAGGCTTTACTTTAGCAACAGATGATTTTTAAAACTTAAGAACTTAAATTCAAGCCAAAAAATAGGGAGGTATTTTTAAAAGAATTGAGGTGTGCTTTTTATTTGCTGTGATCAGGTGAACACTTTCTTACCTTGAACACAAACATTTAAACTCAGAATTAGGCAGTGAAGTAACTGATGGTGTCTAAACCTTTTCTGAAATGCTACACATGGACTCAGCTCAAATAATACAGGGCTGAACTGGAACATGCAGGTAAACATTTCACAGTTAAACACACAAAAAGTATCTCCTTGGGGTCCCAGGGCTGCTCCAGCAAAGGAACACGAAGGAAAACATAGATGGCATCAAGAGAGAGCAAAGAGGGGAACAAGGACACAAAACATACAGGGGACAATTCTTTCTGTTGCTCTTTTTGCCAAGATGATGCTGTTGGCAAGGGTTGGCAGTCAGGGCATCAAAAACCAGAGTGCATCACTCTGGAGACAGCCAGGAGGGGAGGGGGGAAGGACATGCAACAAATTCTTTCCCTCATGAAGAAATTAAGGAACCTGAAGCATTTTATAAAAATCAATACTGTTCAGCAGATGAACTCCAAACCATTTCTCAAGTGATCTTCTAAAAGACAAGGGAAAAGTTAAGTCACTCCAAGAACCAGCCCGTTATGACACATAACCAGTGCACCCTCTGCCCATCAGGAGCAGCAGGGCACCTTTCCCTTGGCCAAAGGTTATCACAACCCCTTCATCTCATCCTGACTTTGTAAAAGTTGTCACAATCACCACGAACCTGTGCATCCTGTCACAACATAAATAACAGGGAAACAAACCCTAAAACATACAGTTTCACAAATTATTTCAAAGGTGAATTTGCAAGCTTCCTCTGGCATTCCATAAGAAACGGTCCTCAAGAACTGCTCTTTTAATAAATATTTATGAATACATCAGTACAAAGTGATGTTTAATGCTTGCTGTGTAGTAACAGAAACATTTTCTTTGGTCTGTGATCTTCTCACACAGGTACAGATGTGTTTGACACACACACAAATATTTACCTGGGTGAATGCACTTGGCAGGCAGTGCAGGCTGTCATAACCCAAACATCAGCAGCAAATGGCACAGAAATCCAGCAATGTTTTGGTAAGTTTTGGTACGTTGATACAATTATTCCTGTTAGTGGGCAGGTGATTTATTGATAAGTGAGATATGTCATCAAAACTGTTATTAACTGCAGCGCCAAAGATTAGGGGAGCTGCACATAATGACTTGCTCAAGTTCTGCTTGAGCAGCTTTCACTTACATTTATGCTTATTTTCTATTTTGGACTGTAAGGCTCACCTAACTTTTTTCCTTCACAAAGCTTTTTTTTTTGTAATCCAGGGATGTCTTCAGCTAATATTCCATCACAGTGGCATTCTTTGCAAATTCATATGTCACCACTGATGTTTGTCATTTCTAATGACAGAGAGATACTTGGTTATCATTGAAGAAAAATTAGAGTATCACTACTTGTATCAATTTTTAATTTGATGAAGCTGTTCACTGAGCAAACCTCCCACCTTCGTCAGGCATTAATTTTATCCAGGCACAAAGTTCTTGCTCTCTTTTTTTGCCAATATTCTAGCCAGTAAAGCTCAAATAATACTATGATCTGCTTATGTCTGCTCTCTATTTGCTCCACACCCATCAGTTCCACATTTCTCCTTCAACATTAACTTCGTATTTAGGACAAATAATTGCTACAGCAGTGTTCCAGCACAGCCAGGAAAGAACAATAACTAGCAAGAATCACCCTGTTTCCTTGGCACACACTCATCACAGAAGTCTTTGCTCTGAACTCTTATGGCTTGTTCAGAAAAAAAGTCTTTCATGGTTAAGATGTCTGATACTGTGACTAGACTATAGAGGTCTCTACCATTTTTTCCTTTATTCTAATGAGAGGTATTCCTTTTACAATTTTATATATAGTAATCATAATCAACTGAAATAATGTTAATATTTAAAATATCACCTATACACACTTATGGGGTGGGTGGTTGGTAGCTTTGATTAGAACACACACACAACTCTCCTCTAACACTCACCTTTACCATCTTCCTTTCATGTTACCCCATCCCACTTGGATCACACTATTGCATTAGTAATTTTTTCTTTCATATACATATTAAATTCCATTATTCTCCAAACTCCTTACTGTCAGTATTAAATGTTCCTCTGTTTCAAACCTTTTCTCTTCTATTTTATTCACCTCTTCTGGAATCTCTCTATAGTTGCATGCGTGCTTGAAATCAACATCATCCTCACTACACTGAGCTACTCCTCTTCAAGCCAGTAATGCTGTAGCATCATCCTGTAAATTAAACCAGATGAACTTAACAATGGATATTGACTTATTATGTTTTTAATTCACTCTTTCAAAGTTCTATCTAAATCAATTAAAGCACTTCTTCCAATACTGGTCTTTGTATTTTGGTCTATCCTTAATCCTGTTATTTATTTCTGAAACACAGCACCACAAGCTCTTCCTACACCCACAGATATCTTTTCACACAAATGTAGTTCTGTATTATCCTTGGGGACTGAGCCACATGTCCCCAAATGGTGTTTGTACTTTACCACTCCCTCAGCACTCACCTTTCTGGAAAACAATGATTTCCCAGAATCTTCCATTACTTTTTCAATGGCTGAAATTTCCCCTCCTCAAGCAGAAGGGACATCCCCATTCCTTAAACTCTGTTTCTTCATTTATCCAAATTACTGTACATCATACAGTCCTCACTTTATTCAGAGAAGGGAGATCTGCAAATAACCATTATTTACCATTTGCCTTTCTTTGCTCATTCAACATTGACTCCATATTTAATACATTAAATTTTCTCCTATTTCAATAGTGAATATTAAGTCATACATGTCTAGTTGCAATCCATGCATTGTCAGTGCATACCCTTTCCATTTCTGTTCCCTAATTCATTACATCTCAGATACTCTGTGCTCTCTGTGGGGCTCCTGAATATCCATTCTGAGTTCCTCCAGGTAGCACACGTGGTTGGGGAAAGCACAGTCTGCACCACAGCTTCAGTGCCCTGCACTGCCTGTGCCCAGGATCCCACCAGAGATCAGTGTTCACACACACACGGTGGGACAGCTGCTCTGGCAGTTTCTCATCTGTCTGCATCCCCCTGCAGTTTCTCCCATTTGTAACCCCACACATGAGCTAGCAGAAGAAAGCTGGTTGAAGTCTTGGTGCAAAGAAACTTGGGGAGAGATAGGAAATGTCACTTCCATGTATTTTGGTATCACCACACCAAAGAGATCTGGATTGAACCAACAGCCCCACGTGCTGAGGACTCTGGGCTAAATTCTGCCCTGACAAATCCACACCTTGCTCTTCCTGCAATGCTCTTTCCAAAGACCAGGAGACTCCTTGAGGAAGCTGAATGATCCAATCCACAATTCTGCCTCTAAATACAGCCCTAAAGCTGCTCAAGCTTTTTTCTACTGCCAAGTAACTGCACAGCTGGAGGTTTTATTGTGCAGCCTTTAGTATGTCCTTCATCACATGCACTTCATCACAGATGCTGAACCCAGGCTTTTTGCAGCACACACCACTCTGCACTACTTTTCTTCTGTTGTTCCACTTCCATTCTGTTCCTGTTCCTTTAATAATTCAATCTCTGCTTTCAAGTCCACCTTTCCTTACCCTACAGAGACTAATTTTCCTTTTCCTGCCTCCAATAGATTAAGTCAAATTGGCTGCAGCTCACCTCAAGGCCCATCCTGCAGCAACCTTAACGTTGCTTTAGACATACTGCTCCCCTGACAGACTGCAAATTCCTTTTCAGCCTTCCTCAATGCATCTTCAGCCATGAAAGCTTCCTGCTCCCACACCAGAATATCTTTCAGATGACCTACATCACTATATTTTCCTCAGGATAAGGAGAAATCCTTGCCTTTTCTCCTCACCTGGTGAGCAGTCAGCCTCAGAGGAATACTGAGTACCTTGAATGCTGTTACCAAACCTGAACATTATGTATTTGTTCTCAGTTTCTGATTTTATTCTGCCTTTCTGCTTCAGTTGCAGCTTTCACCCCAAAAGACATAGTTCACCCAAAGAAGAATTTTGCACTTCTTCCTCTGAGCTGTTTCATTCAGGCCACTTTGGCCAACTGCAAAGAGACTCCACAAGCAGGATATGATGTCCTGCTCATGGCAGGAGCATTGGACTAGGTGCTCTTTAAAGGTCCCTCCCAATCCAAACTATTCTACGATTCTGTGTTATATTTAACTCCAAAAAGAAAACTCATGTATTGGTTTAGATCCACAAAACCAAAAAAACTTAAGAGAGCTATGAAGCACAGCACACACAAAACACTCAGAGCATCTCTATCAGCAGATGGCTGGCAAGGAATCTGCAGCTCCCTGAAATGGACCTTTAGGGCTCATGAGCTGCCACCTTCCAACTCTGTATTTGCAGCCAGGAATGTAGGCTTGGAGATGGTTCCATCCTGAATCCTACAGGTGCTGCCTCAAGAAAACAAGCCTAGTTTTTTATCCTTCCCAGCTTTATTACAGACCTTTTCCATGGCTCTCACAACTTTCCTTAGGAATCTCAGGCAAGGTGCTCACAGCTGTGCAGCCAAGACTCAAGCCACAAGTTCTGACACTCATCTCTGTTGAGCAGGGGAGGCTCAGCACAGCCCTCCTCCAGCCTGGCTGTGCTGAGCAGGACTTGAGTGAGCCCCAGAACCCCTCTGATCCTCATCCTGTGCTTCTGCAGAGCTCCAGATGAACATTTGTGAAGCTACTGTGTAATAAAGTCACCTGAAGGAGAAGAAAAATATACCAAAACTGATCAGTACAATTCTGAAGGAACTACAGAAAAAAAAACCCCACCATTTCCACAGGTTAATATGCAGTCAACCTCAAATGGAAAGACTAATAGTGAAATAGAGTATTGTCACACACTATTGCCTGTATTTTCAATGCAACAATAAACCCTACTTGACCAGCAAAGCAGAATGACAAGCAGCCCATGGCAAAGCGTGCTCTGCTTCATGGGAATACTCTGATTTTTCCAAACTGGTTCTCCTGGTTGCCTGGAGAAGCACTTGGGCAGAGACATACTTAAAAGTTTTATCTGCAGTGACAGAAATGCATCCAGAGAGGGAAGCAGCTGACAGACTAAAGGTCTCTCCCCCAGAGGGACACTCTGTTCCTTGCACATGTACTGTACTCAGCCACGTTTCCCTTTCCTCATCCCATAACATCTCATCCACACTGAGAGACTGCTAAAAATCATTACACAAGTAAGAGAAGGCATGAGTGCACTTTATGGTACTTCTTTTATAAAATTACTCCCAAAAACCCCTTCCATTAGGAAAACATTAGTATTGCCAAGTCAAGCATCCAGAAGCAAAAAGAAGCCACAATTAAATTTTTCTGTGCAACCTTAATTTGCTCCCTCCTCACTTGATGCTGTCAAGGCTGGCAAAGAGCCCTCAATACAACCAACATCTTCCTCAACCCAGCCCAGGGAAGGGCTCTTGTGATTTTTGCAATCAGACTGGCTAGGCTGGCTTTTTACAGCAAATAAGGGACCTACATACATACAGGAGCTGCTTATGGATGGTTTACCAACATAGGAATGAAACAGAAATCAAAACAAAAAACAAAAAAAAAAGAAGGGATTGAAGATATTCCCAAGTGATGACAAGGCACCTTTTCATAGACAGTGCCTGACTGTGCCTCAGTTGCTCCCAGAGACACAAGCACATCCCTTCAGAAAAGCATCAGTGCCTTGTTTCATACTCATCTCTCCCAGGGGGGCCCACAAGGATGTAAGTCTGTAACATTCCTGCATTTGAGAATGTTAAGACCCTGCAGTCTTCTCCCAAGCTCTGTTAGGTTCTTCCCTTTTTGGAGCAGAAGAGTGTAATGAAGAACAAAACATGATTTTTGTTTATTACTGGATTAGAACTACTCATACACCTGGGTGTTTTTAAAGCCACCATCTCTCTTAGTTGTTTTTTTTCTTCTTGACACAGTTTTGCTGATTTCAGTCTTATTAAATGGGCCACAGCTATAAAATATCTGCCCTCTTGGTTATGTATGTTCCTTGCCCCTTCTCAGTTCAGTGGGATGGCACAGAACTTTGGGCACAGTCATGCCAGACACATTACCCATGAATCACAAAGCCTTGCCAGCAGACCAACACCCAGAGCTCTGTCAGAAGCTCACCCACCACACCTAACCAAGAAGTCTGACAAAAAACCCAGAGCTGTTTTACCTTTCCCCACAATTACCAGAAAATGCTGCCTTGGCTGCTCAGGGGGCACACACTGATCACATTCCATGAACAGAGCTCACTACAGGGATGTGCAGTGACAGACACTGAAAAGGGTTCACTCCTCCTGCCAGATCCCAGCAAGGTGGGGCACGAAGCACAGCTCAAATCCACAAACCAGAGAGGACACCCATCTTCCTGTGGGATGCAATCCAACGTGAAGTAGAGATAAGCACCTCCTATCAGTTTTCTTCAGATCCCCAGCTGCTCAGGCTTTTGAGCAGGCCCTGCTCAGTTTCCAGGGCCCAGCTGTGCATCACATGGGCAAAGCTTCAATCTTCATTTTCAGCTTATATTGAAAACCAGCCCCATTTCCACAGCAGCCTCAGAATGCAGACGGGTTTTGCATTTTGTGCTCAACAAAACCATTACAGCTCAGCAGATCTACTGAAGCACTGATATGGTTCAAAAAGCCTCAGATCCTCTCTTTGGCATTATCTTTATAATCAGGTAGTTAAACCACAAAAAAAAAACGTATATGATGTTCAGACAGCAAGAAATATGACATCCACAAAAAGAATTCTGAAGTTAGGTAGAAGAACTATCCAGGAACCAGGGAATGACCACAAGGTACTCACACAATCCTTCACATGAACTAACATGTCAATACCCTCTATGAATGCTCAATTATGGTCAACATTCAAGTTTTTATCTATTACCTTTTGTGCCTTCTAAAGCAGATCAACCATTTAGGCAAAGCTTTAGCTCCTGATTCCTCTGCCTAAAAAGGGGGTTTCCCCCCACTCTACTTTTTTAAAAATAAAGTATTTGCAACACTAAAGAAAAACCGAACACTTGTACAGTTGGGTTAATTCATTAGTTCCCAACAGCAGCATTGCCAGTCAAGCCTAATTCAGCTAAAAAGCTTCATTAAATATCAGATTTATTCCTGGCTACTGAATCAGTTTTTATCACAACAATGCACTGCAAAAGCCAACTAAGGAACTTGGAAATTCCAATCCATACAAACAGTTTGACAGAAACAAAGAGGAAAAAATTGACTATAATGATGCCACTTCTCACAAAACTACAGCAAATTTAATCTGTGTGTCTGTTAGGAAATGGTGTGTATGTTTAGGTTGATAATCAAATTTATACATAAAATATCCTAGAAAATCCAACCAACTTCAAGCATCAGCTGTAGCAATGATACAAATAAAAAACTCCAATAATCACCAAGTAGAAGACAAAAATAAAACATAAAGGAAATAAAATTTATTTAGTGTTACCTTGAAAAGTCATTGATCCAACAAATAAGAAAAATGCACCACAAAGCACGAAATCATAACCTTTTCCACCAAAGAAAACGTTTCATTCACCTTGGGTTTAAGCTAAAAGATTTCAGAACACTGGAACAGGTTCTTGACACTTTAGACAGTTGTGCCTTTGACAGATGAACAGGGTTCAAATGAAGGGAAACATGGCCAAGTTCAATCTCAGCTTTGTCCCTGAGTTTGAGAGTTTGCTGCTTTAGCAATAAAGCAATTAACAGCTCTGACACTGAGGATCCCACTGATAAATAAGAAACCAGCAGACAATTTCACAGATCTCTCCTTCCTGTCCCTCCTTGCAGTTTCTTGCCACATAAAACATATTAAAAATAAAACATCCCACATCATAAAATCCAAGTCAACCATTACTGAGCTGCTTACAGGTGATGTTTAAATGAGGAATATGTCCTTAATTTGCTAATGAGCAATCATTAGGTCACCTTAAATGTCATCCTGATTCATATAAAATTGCATGTGGGATGCACGAAAGATTTGTCAATATGAAATATGAAAAATCATATTTCCAATATGAAATAGCACAAACTAGTGCAAAGATCTAACTGGTCTTTAAATACATTCACTGCATTTATATTAAACAGCATTTATGAGACTACACAGGTCATTATTTGAAGAAGGAGATCTCACATCACCCTACTTATGACATTACAAGTAGCCAAAGTAATATCAGTGTACAGCTGGGGCTGTAAGAGCAGACAAGGCAGAATGATTTCAAGTTCATTTGGTATGAGAAGTTCTTCCATCTCCAAAGCACTTCAGGTGCAGGGCTGTACAAAATTTCTCATTCCAAGGAGTCATAAAAATTAACTGTACAGACTGAAATATTGCCACTGTAGGATCCCAAAGACACACAGAAAAAGACAGACCCTAAAACACAGTCCATAGTTTCAATTGTCTTGGTTTTTTGTACTACAAGCAAGTCAAGAAAAAGAAACTGTTGCAGGCATTGACAATTTATAATAAAGGTTTCAACCTTTTGCAATACATGAAGCTGTACTTCATAACGAACTCCACACCTGATGGAAGAGAAAAAAAAAAGCTGCAGGACCACTCAGAAGAGAAAACGTAAAAGGCAAATTAAATTAAGAAGACAGAATAATGTAGAATTTGCTTTGTTTTGACAGATTTCAAAACAACATAAGAAGAATCAGCAAGTCTGCATCTCCTTCCAGCCAGGCAATGCAGACAATGGCCCTTGGCTGAGCAAGGCCACTCCTTTCCCTTCACTGACACATTTTGGCTTCTCTGTGATAATTTTTCACCCATCAAATTCTCATATTAAGTTTTCCAAGTGGGAATTACCAGAGTTTAGAAAGTATTTCTAACTACAAGCTGAAGGCCCTGACACAAGACAGCGTTTCAGCCTGGGCACTGTGGTCACCAGAATGAACTCCATAAAGCCATTCAGTGATTTTTTTTAAGCAGTCTGAGGATCTGCAGAGTTGATACATAATTAAACTAAAAGCTTCCAGGTGCACATGTCTGAGCATACATTTTTCACTCCTTGACATTTTTGGTACATCCAAAATTGCAAAGGGAACACTGATCATTATAAACCCGCCACTTGTACATTCTGAAAAT
This sequence comes from Petroica traversi, assembly GCA_025920805.1. NCBI lineage: Eukaryota > Metazoa > Chordata > Aves > Passeriformes > Petroicidae > Petroica > Petroica traversi. Next base: position 3,360,106 of record JAHLSL010000013.1, on the reverse strand, counting down.
GCCCAGTTCAGATCTTAGTTCAGCAACACAATACACCATTAGCACACCTAAACCAGCAGCCTAACATGGAATTCTAGAACTTCTGAATGTCCAAATTTTCAACAATTAAAAGAAACCAACAATACAGAAGTTAAGATTGAACAAAGAACAAGATGGGAGGAAAACACTGGAATAAAACGAAGTATTTACTATCCAATAAAGAAATCTTCAATGTGCATAATTCTTGTGAAAAATCTTATTAAATATATTTAACATTCAATTGCACAGACAAAATATTTTTTAATCGAGACAAGTTTGTTCATGCTGGCATTTAAAATCTCAAACAAACGCAAATAACAATGGAATGAAAGCAAGAAGTTTTATGAGTAACTTTATAAACTGCACCATCAGTGATTGTACTCATCACCTTCTGCAGACCATGCCCAAAACCTCTTCCAACTAAGGCTTCAGAGTGTTTCTGACAAGTTAATCAATGCCTTCAGACATGAAGGATCTGCTGAATGAAATAATCTCACAGAGCCAGCAGGGACACACGCTGTGTATCCCATTAATTTACTTGTAAACGTCAGGATTTTCTGTTCCCCGCTTTGCACTTCAAACAGTGACAGCTCAATCCCCCTGCACCACACTGTGCTCTGCTCCACAACACTCACACTGCTGTTGGTTTTGCTCCAGGGTTCTCTTCAGCTTCTGGGTATTTTTGTAGCATATATTGTTGTGGTTGGTTTGGGGGGATTTTTTTCCTGACCATTTTCTCCCCAGCTAAGCAGCACTCATGCCAAGTAAGGGCCTTGCAAACCACGCCAGGCCAGGGGCAGGAAGGGGAGCTCTCTACAGGCAGTCTGCCAACCAGGTTATGTCAGAGGGTGCAGCTTAGATCTTCAGAGGCTGTTTGAAGAAAAGCTTAGAAAAGAATGGAGCATAAAGAAGAAATTATTCACCTCTCTTATGCTGTACTGACCAGTTCAGAAGACACAATAACATTCATCTGGCAATTGTCTACATTGCCACTCCATTATCAACGCTTCCAAACACATAAGGAGACGTTTTTTCCATACAGACCTTATAGAAAAAACACAGCCCTTTACTGCAAGCGCGTACAAGAACTGTTCTGCACAGGAGCAGGTCATGTTCCTTTTTTCAAATAGCGGGAGAGGAACTGGCTCCTGACAAAGTGGACGAGCTTGGTCTCTGTGCAGAACATGGTAACGAGGGTCGCTGCGAGACACAGGGCGCCCACGCTGATGTGGAGCAGCCTGGCCACCCAGCCCTTGTCACAGCAGAACCACACCTGCAACAGAGAAAACAGGAGATTGCAGGGAAACCAGCCAGCACAAAGTGCATTTCGTGTCTCAGCAAGAAATCAAGTCCAACACCTCTGTCCAAAGTCACTGTCAAGCCAAGCACGGTTTTGCGCAGTAAATCATCTTTAGGAGTCACAACATTTGCTTTCTTAAGAAAGTTAGGTCAGCAAAAAATAGCCATTCAGTAGATACCTGGTAAATGAGAAAGCTGCTGTTGTCTGATATGCAGAAATATGTTAAGTGAGATGACATAAAACTTTGCTGGTGCTCCTAGGCAAGTCTGCCACTACAAGCAACATATCAGGCTATTTTCTAACAAAAATGGAAATCTTCCATTCCAAAATATAAAACTCTCCATTCTCAGGCAAAAATTAATTTTCAAGCTGTCAAATTTTTGTACATTGAAAAGCTCCAATCTCCTTAATAAATCAGCCACCACAATTATCATCTTGTACTGAATAAATGTGTAAAACATGCTCCAAGCAATTTTTGTTTCTGTTCTAGTTTAGGTTATTCTTTTTATTTCAGAATTTTCCATACCAGTTTCTTGGTGCCACTGAAAAATTTCAGTCATTACCAACTAAGCACATGGATTACCTACACACAGTAGAAATGTGTTTTATTTTACCTATCACATTCATCTTGTGCAGGTGGCAGAGAAATTAAATACAAAGAATCATTTAACAAGACATCCTGCCTTTCTGTAAAGCAAATCTCCCAGCCTACCCTCACAAACCTTTTTTTTCCTGATGGCATTTCTCTTTCTGTGGACACAAAAATCACCTGACAGCAGCATGGGCAGTGAGAGCAGAGAGGAAGCAGCTCACCTCTGAGAAAGCAGTGACCCCTGCACTGGTGAGGTAGACCAGCAGCAGGGCTGGTGAGGGCAGCAGGCCTGACAGGGGTCTGTGGGTGCTGTCTCTGAAGAAGTCGTGGATGTAGTGGGTGCTGTGAGCTATCCTGATGCCCATGTTGAAGCAGTTGGCCAGGATGAAGCCCACACTGCCATACCAGTGGGTCAGGAAATAAGAGATGCACAGAAATATGAAAGACAAGGCCAGCATAACAAAGTTGTACCTAGGAAAAAAAAAATTTACCAATGTATGTAGTTACAGCATGAATTTACTAATGGTCTTTTATCTTCTAATATTAATAACAGAATTCCCTTACTGTCTTCTAGTGAAAATAAATTTGAAAAATGAGATGATAAAAAAATCATTTGAAAGAACAGAAAATACATCAACCAAATTAAACCAAGAACTACATTATGTGAATGAAATTCTATTACACTAATCAGTCGCACACTCATTGCAGAAAAACAAATTTAATAACAATTATTAGCAATGTAAAAACGTGCATTCTTTGCTATTTTATGTTAGGAATATATTAAAGAAAATTAATGTTCAAGAACAAATCAACACTTTATTTAGCTTCTGTTATAAACAGTGACTTGGAAAACTGGTGCACATTTTAAAGGAGTTGTGAAAGCAGCCCTTGCTAAGTCAAAAAAGATCCCACTTTGACTGTCAAAAATAGACCTCACTGAAATTAAATTGGAAGGGCCACATCAGGGACAGCCTAAACACAGAATCAGGAAATAATCCAGGCTGGAAGGGTTCTCAGGAGGTCACTCACTCCAACCTCTGACAGAGCAGTAAAACCACTGGATGCACACCCACAGCTTGGGTCATTCCTAAGTGTACATACTGTAACTGTACATGAAAAATGTTAATAGCTGCAAACTTGATGTGATTGTCTTAAAAAGTATAACTTCCTGCTCATCTGTGCAGAAAACACACATTTAAATTACTTTCCCAGTTCATGATGTACCAAAAGCTAAATTAACAATCTTTATTTCTTAGTTTCTGACCCTTTTACCCAAACTTTTCAATTTTTGCTAAAGCTTCTACATCTAAATCTAAATGCACACAGCCTAGCAAGGAGTTGCTTTTCAGTGGGGCAGGATATTATTATGCCAATTTCAAAAGCACCAATCCCTTTATTAGGTCAGCACAAATAAATGTACAGGAAGATTTTGGAGACACTGTTTCCTACCTGTCCACTTCTTCTTTGCACATTAAGGCAAACGTGAAACATTCTGTTACTCCATTGACAGCAAGAAACAGGACATACAAAGAGTAACACCGAAGGAGATCTGGACCTAAAAAACACATGAGAAATACAGACAAAATTATTTGTTTTATCAAACCACATTGTTTTTACAGTCACTGATACTAAGAGACAGAAGTGGCAGTGTTAATACTAATAATAAAAACTTAAGTTCATTTGAACAAGTTTCCTGTCCAGATATCTTGACAAGAACACAAATAAACAAGGCAAAGGATTCTGACAAGCTAAGTCACAGATTTCAAGAGCAGTTTCATAGGAAAAAAACCCAAACTGCTGATTTATGAAAAATTCATAAAAGCTGTAGGGATTTTTACTTACAGAATTGTGGCTTTTTGCCAGGTCTATAAACCTTTACCTGTTCCAGAACTGAGCATTGAGCCTCCATAAATATCCAGAGCCAGCTGAGAATAGGCATAGCCAAAAACAGTGATGGTGAGGCCAATCAGGAGCACAAGTTTCAGCAGCGATTCCAATACATTTGCAGCCATAGCAACGTCATCCTGAAAAAAAAAATGTAGTAAATCACATGAACCAGAATCAATGGAATAACAGCCACTCTCGTGCTGAAATGCCACTTCACAGAAACAAATAAATCAGTTTGCATCATGTGAAAAGGTGTGAAACTTATCCTTTTTTATTGAATTACCCACACACACGCTCTTAACTGGGAAACATTTTTTACATATTTATTATTCCACCATTTTTCCAGCTCTATACACCAAGCAGATTTTACATAAAATACAGAGACACACAGACACCTCCCTTAGCCCACCAAGGACCCAAAGCACAGGATTTAATTGTGTGCTGGTGTGCAATCATGCTGGTGTGCTGGTGTGGATTGCTACAGGCTGACCTTCATGACTGATCAAGAATATCATTCTGTGGAACAAAGCTCTTACACATTAATCCTCCCCATACAACTCAAACACACAAAAAAAAATCTGATTCTTTTCTTCCCAAAGCTGCACACTTCAGAAACATTATTTAACACCTGTTGATACGTTTAAGTAAATAAAGTACTTCCAGACAGCATTTAATAGAGTTCCTGATGTAAATAATGGTTTGCTAAATCTGAAATACACAGTAAAGGAGGCTTTCCATCACACTGTTTGGAGCAGCTGATGTTACTTTCATTGATGCAAGGCAGTACTATGCCACTGCATATTTTCATTTCTATTTCATTAGCATTTTACCTATTCTGTTTTCTTTTTCGTCCAGCCTCACTCAACATTTTTGTTCTCCAGTTTTCAATTTTAAAAGCCTCAATACTCAAATTTAAACACAAATTTCTGTTACATTCTGGGATGCAACTTATCTGTAACAAAAATCAAGCATATGACATATAATTAATCCAAAACACACATACCTGCTTCTGATCCTTTACAGTCTTCCCTCTTTCCAACACTTTAGCAAAAAATACGTAAAAGCTCTCCTCAATAGGCAAGAAGATAAACCTGGCCACCAGTGAACCAAGGTTATTCACAATATCATATACACCTTAAAAAAAACCAAAGCAATCTGTGAGTTTTAGACACATTTTAATTCCAAGTCTTTAGTAACATCATAAATTCTAATTAAACATGTCCTTCAAAAAAAAAAAAGAGAAAACAAGAGGCATTTAGTGCATCATTGAAGCAGTGTTCTCTAAAGATTCTGAAAGTCACAGCAACTACAGCTAAAAATTGCAAGGTTTGCTCATGGCAAAGGTAAGACAAAAGCACAAGCTACACAGAAGTGAATCTAGAACTGCACCAAACCACACTTAGAATTCTTCTTGCAGAGGATTTAGAGGATCCTGATAAAGTTCACTGAATGAGAACAGGAATATAAGGCTTTAGTGATACAGGAAAAGAGAAAGATATATATCTTACATGATAAGTGAAAGTCATCCCTGCCCATGGCAGATTATCTAGAACTAGGTAATCTTGAAGGCTGTTTCAAATCCAGGCTATTCTATAATTCTATCACTTTAACTTAAAGTTTATCAATATTAATCATTCCCTGAAATGTATCTCAAAGGCTTTGAAACAATCTCAGATTTTCAAGCTATCTTCAAACACTTTAAGTCATTTTCAGAATCACATAAAGAGCAGTGACTTAGAAAACCCTGATACCATTCCACAACACCATCACACTTACCCTGATCTCCAAAATTTAACACATTCAAAAAAGTCATCACATATCGTTCACCTGTAAGTTCAAAATAAAGAACTTCAGAACAAGTCCCTAAAACTTTCCCAATATTTGTTCAGGCACTTCCAATACTATTCAAGAGACAAAGTCAAATGGGACAGCATCGATTTCTGAAAACCTTCAAAAACTCCATTCAGGTTGGCAGTCGTGTGCCTCATCTTCCCCTTCCCAAGCCTTCTGAAGCTTTAAGTCAATTTTTTAATAGTTTTCGTGAGCCCTCTTCCCTCACACTTCTATGCCAAGCCTCACCCTCTGTCAAAATCTGTTTCAAGAAGGATTGTTTGAAGAAACTCCAAGTCAAGCGTGCTTCCTTCCCGTTAACAAAGGTCTGCAAAAAAATACTGAAATGTAACAAATGTGATTCAAACAACAGAGTAGAAACAGAAAAGAGCAAGGCAGTGCAACACTGCAGAGTAGCTCTCATTGCAGTGGTGAGGAAACCCACGATGCCACAGATATCGAAAACTGATGTAAAGTATTGCTGAATTCAATCATCAACACCACTAATCTGGCAAAAACTGATCCCCTTGTTGAAAAGTACTGTTGTTGGAGATAAAGCACCCATGGGAGAATTCTACAGAAAATACTAATCATGGTTAGAGTCAGGAAAAAACCACCCATGGTGTTTAACGTGCCAATATAAGTTTCACCCTCACTGGAGATATGAACTGTTTACTGCTCTTCAAACTGTCCTTATAAGATCTGCAACCAAGAACCACCTTTATCTTTAAATCTGTAAATCTTATCCAGAATGTGGTCTTCCTTAAGGAGCCTTTTCATTTCTTTCTTTGCCTCATTTTTGTCTGAGAGATATTTCAGTGGCTCTAGAATGCTGTGGAACGTCATGGCTTTGTGCAGAGGTCAAAGTACCAAAAATTCACCGTTGTATGGTTCTGATTTCTTTTCTGCCTCAGATCCAGTGACAAACCCTGAACAGTGCAGATGGTCTATCTCCAGTTCATGTCTATTAATATTTTGCACAAACCAAGTCAGCAGCAACAAACCAATAACCACAAAAAGTTCAAATTTCACAATGTGTTTCTGACAAGAATTTTACTAATACAAACTTCAAACACAATTTCTATGTAATATTTTTTATTTAATCTATCATATCTTCTATAGTGCAAAAATACCCCCAAAACCACTCAATTAACTCCCCTGTCTCAAAGTAACATTCAAAGTGCCCTCATGTGAGATTTTAAGAAGAAAAATCAAGAAATATATGGTGCAACTTACCTCATCTTCCACGAAGTTAGGTAACAGAGCTTTCACTCTGGCAATTGGAAATGACTTCTTGGTGGCTTCAGGAGATCCCAAAAACATCACAAAATAAATTACATAGCACATTACCAGAACACTGACATATAAAAGCTGGAAGGATCAGGAAGGAGAGAAGAACAACAGTGAAACAAAGTTAACTTCTAAATGCAGAATTATATACTAGTTGAAAATATAGCGAGAAGAAAATGGATCTAGTCTTTGTGCCTATCAAATATCAAACTAGGTAAGGATTTGAACAGCTCTTAGAACGCTGTTGATCTTTTTTTAACCTGTATGTTATCATAGACCTTTGCTGATTTTCATGTTTTATTCAGCATTTTTAGAACATTAAAGGTCCAATTATAAAGCAATTACTCAATCAAAAATCAAGCTGACAGAGTAGCTACTGCCTACATCTTTTACTTCATAGAGCATTTCTAATTTTATTTTTTTAGTTATAAGTCATCTACAACAGCCAGGGCAAAAACTGACAGAAAAAAATGATCCCTCTTTCATTTTTGTCAAGAAAAAGTTTCAACCTGAGTTCATTGCACTTGATTATCACCTTCTGATAAGGTAATGCAGGTTGGTGGCACAGGCTGACAAAGTTCTGTGTGATTAGAATAACAGACCTTTATTTGCAAGATGTGCCCTCACACACTGAAGGAGTTTCATTGTAGCTCCCTTTAACTCAGTTTCAAAGTACCAAATCAATAATGAATATCAGGAAAATACCAAATATAAATTCTAAATCTTAAACCTCCCAGGAGCTTTTTTCTCTCAGCTCCCCAAAGTTATTTAACAGGCTAAATGTCAAAGGCAAATTAGAATTCAGCTGAGAGAGAACAAAGGGAACTTACCTGAGCCAAGGAAAAAATGTAAAGGCCCCACTGAGGATAAAGGATTACTAAAGTAACCGTCAAAATGCATTTTGACACTACTGAAAGGCTTTCAGCAATTACCTTTAAGAAACACAAAACAAAGAAGGGTTATTTTCTGACAACCTAACCATGTACACAAGCTTAAAATATATAAGTTTAATGCACAGAGTTTATGTAGGAATGAGAGATTTTTTCCAAGTCAGTGTGACTTTAACACAGTTTCTTTCTGCTGAGCTGGCCAGCTTAGATTGCCATTTCTCTGTAAGATTCCTATTCTTGCATTTCACAGCTCCTCCATTGCATTTTCCCAGCCCTTTGTATGGGCCATAAGGGAGAAAATTTTGCTTGAGACTAGCACATTCTCAGTAGATACATTTCACAATTTTATGTAGCATTGTGGAAGCAGTGTGCCTTTCCCTCCAATCAAAACCTACTTTTCAGGATTTAAAGATCTTGAAGGTAAACATGTCTAAATAAACCAACTTGCTTGCTTTAATGGGTACAAATTCCTGGTTATGTTCCAAACCAGGCCATGCTAAAAAGTAGACATAGGGGTATTTTATATGCTTGAACACACAAACATTTAAGTCAGTAATCTGTTCTTTTCAGTAAAAAGATCATTCCTCCAAACCATGCACACAACCCATGGACTTTACTAACCTTAAGTCTCACAAACAAATGAGCTTGTGCTAAAACCCAGAAAGGCTCTCCCAGGAGTTCAATAATGGCAGAAAGACCAAATGCCACTACACCAGCCTGATAGTGAGGAACCACAGAAGGGTCGGGTACTTCAAGCAAGTGTAGCCAGACTAAGCCCAAGATAAGGGACCAAAAGACACCAAGGGGGACTCTAAAAAGTTAACATAAAAACTAATTAATGGAAATGTTACTTCAGCAGGGAAAAAAAAAAAAGAAAATTAGATTACAATATTACATATGGCCACAATGATTATACCAAAAAAGGCCCTGAGGAGTTCATTGCCATTGTTACCATACCAAGAATGAATATTTTCCTTTGTAATGAACGTCCTGAAGGCACTCGGCATGACACAGAAAACATTTTTCTGAGTTGTCAATTTTCTACTCCAGAGCCTAGCATAAGGTCAAATATCTGTATTCTTGTGCCTTAGGACCAAACAATTCTGATCCTACATTAGCCTGTACATCCCTTCTGCTGACACTGCTTCAGGAGCACAGAGCTTCTGGCAGAGTGCATCAAGTTTTACATCACTGGAGCAAGATCTCTTTGACCTTCACACTACCAGACCCCCAAGATATTTGACATCAAGCTCCTAAAACATATTTCAGATGCTTCACTGAAGTTAACCTTCAGTTTAGGTTATACTTCTCTACAAGGAAAAATTTGAAACAAGAAGAGATGCACACAGTCAATGTTATCTCTGTCATTTAATGCTCACTTGAAAGGCTATTGCACAGCAGAAAGCTGACTATAATTCAGCTAAGAGAACAAAATACATTTTAAATATTAGTATTTGGTCTACCCCTGACAGGGACAATCCCTCTGCTTGATACCTGGATGCAGATGACCACACATAGCCCCCCCATTCCTGGGCCAGCTCCGGTTAACAGCTGGGCAGTTCCAGGGAAAGCCATGCGCCCCAATGGGAGATTGCTATTTTATCATGCAGGGGTAATTTTCCACCATGTCAGGCAGGCAATTTTACTTCCCACCCCACCTAACTGGGGCTGCACAGCAGCTAGAGCTGACAGAGGGAGAGAGCAGAGAACCAGAAACCAGAAGGGAGACACAAGCCATAAAATCCACTTCACTGCAATGTGTGATTGTACTCTCCTGTTGCAGCGTCCTGTGGACTTTAAGCTGTTCTGCTATAAAAAGCACCACAGCTGAAAAAAGCAACCCTACTTCCTCCCTGTTGTTTCATCCCAACTGTTCCACATCTCTCCTACCCAAACATTTATGTTGCCTTGCCCTTAATTCACATCAGAGCTCACGACTAAAACCACAGTCTGAGAGGGAAAGAAAAGATATCTAAAGCAGGTTCACGAATGCACATTAGGTAATAAAAGAACAAAACTGAGCAGGAAGAGGAAGAAAAAACAAAGGACTACATATTTGTGCAATGGGGTTTTCCTTTGACAGTTACAGACTAAATGAAACTACAGTGACAGAAGAAATGGCTCCAGGTGACACCTTTGGCAATGAACTTCCTCATGTGCTCCAACAAGAAAGTCCTGAAACACAACTGAGGCTTCTAAATGCTGAAATAATTACCTCAGTAAATAAACACTTCCTCTCATTCTGCAAGCTCCAAAACAAGAACAAGAAATCCTAAGGAAGCAAACTTTTAAAATTATCTTACGTCAGCCACAAGAGATTAATTGTTTTGGTCCAGTTTCTCTTTGTACTTCCACTCAAACAAGCTCTGCGAAAAGCCTCCCTGGCGAGGAAGACAACTGTTGAGTACAGCAGAGTCAGCCTAAAGGAGGTAAAAAAGGGGGGGGGAAAGAGAGAAAACGATTTCTTTTCTATGAATTGTAAATCCTTCATGAAGTAGCATCACATTTTTTACACGACTGCCTGCAGACAAATCTTACAGGTGTGCAAACATGATGGCAGGAGCTAAAATTATCACCATCTCCTAAAAACGCAGAGAAAGTAATTAAGTGCGATGATTCAAATGACAAGAATACATGCTACCGATCAAATGTGCAGATACAGAGTAAATCCTATAGGAAATGCACATTGTATCTAGTTTTTCCTCTGAAAGCTGATGGTCTGAACACAAAAGCCAGGCCACTGTTATCGGTGTTTCAGAGCAAAACAGACCCGGGTAGGCACGAGATGACCAAACACTGTGACACACCCAACAGAGGACGGAACAGCATTAACCAGCGCATTGCCAGCGCAGGGCACAGACCAGCACGGAGCACAAGCTCTGCCCCACAGCCCCGGGCCCGCTGAGCCGCCTCCCCTCACCTGACATTGACCACGCCGATGAGCTCCCGGGAGAGGTAGCGCAGGGTGAAGGCGTTCAGCCCGAAGGTGACCACCCGGAACAGCACCTGTGAAAGAAGCCGCACGGGAAGCACCTGCGGGGCCCCGCCGAGCAGCAGCAGCAGCAGGAGGAGGAGGATGAGGAAGAAGGAGGGAGGGGCGGCCCCGCACCTGCAGCAGGGCGCTGGACGAGGCCAGCCGGGCGGTCTGGCTGGCCGCGTCCAGCGCCCTGCTGCAGGTGCGGGGCCGCCCCTCCCTCCTTC
>JAHLSL010000013.1:3311714-3344098 GCA_025920805.1 Petroica traversi | reverse complement strand
CCCGCTCCGGCGGCGCCTTCGGGATTCGGCTGCGGGTGCATCCGAACAGCAGCCCAACAGCGCAGTTCCTGATGGAAATGGGCACGGCACAAGCCCAGCTCGCAGCAGGAGCAGGATTTCATAAACAGCCTAGGCTGGAAGGGACCTGAAAGCTTGTCTTGCTCCAACACCTCCCACCAGAACAGGTTGCTTCAAGCTCTATCCAGTCTGACCTTCAACACGACTGGGATGGGGCAGCCCCAGCATCTCTGGGCAGCCTGTGCCAGTGCCTCACCACCCTCATGGAAAGAACTTTTTTGTAATAACTAATCTAAACCTACTTTCTATGTGAAGCATTCCCTCTTGTCCTATCCCTCCATGCTCTTAAGTCTCTCTCCATCTTTCCTGTAAGGTAATTACCTTCAGGTAATGGAAGGTCACAGCTGGGTCATCTCAAAACCTATTAGAGACCTTCCACAGTAGCACCTCCCTCAGAGGAAGTCCTCTTCTACTAAAATATTTCCCAAAGTAAAGACAAAGTGAGACTGGGAAGCAGCACCTATTGAATCATTGCAGAACCAAAATCAAATCCAGCATAAAGGATCATTACAATTTTGTATTTTATTAATCCAAATAAATGCTGCATTTTAAAGTTAGTAATGTATTTTAATTTCTTCATTTGATTGGTGGGTTTCCATTCCCTTAAAGGTCCCTTGAGGAATTAAGCTAGAAAACCAACTGTGCAATGAAATCATGGGCAGTCCTACCTCCTGGAATAGAGCATGATGTAACACAAAATGAGGGACTGGGCTGTGAGCTAAAGACTGTAGATTTCTGCAGCTGCTGAAAAAGCTTTTGAGTTGGGACTGATTTTAGAAACGAGCAAAATAAACACTCCAAACCCCTGGAGCTGGCTGAGCGACCTTCCCCCTCAGTGTCACCCTGTGCAGCTGCTCCAGTGCACAGAGCCCGAGATGCCGCAGGCAGGGAGAGCCCGGGGGTGCTGCTGCCACAGCCAGCCCTGCTCTGTGCCCTGGGCAGGAGGGGAGGCCTGAGGGCACTAAAGTGTCCTGCACTAAAGGGCGGATGCTCTCTGCTCCTCCCATCCCTCTGCCCACACGGCTGTTCCGTGCCACGGATCCCCCGTGAAGGGAGGAGTGGTGCACAACTGGAGCTGCGGGTACTGCTCTGCAGAGCTCACTCATCCTAGCCCCCCCTCCAGCCTTTCGCAAGAGCAATGGTACAACTGCTCTGCCTCTGCTGCAGGTCCACACTTTGCCATTAATGAGGACAAAATCATTTGCTCCTGGGATGGCAAAATGTTGTTTTCCCTATTCTGCTCAGAAGTCTTGTGCCAGCAGAGGCCAAATTATGTTGTCTGGTTTTATTCTGTTTCTTTTTCAGAAAGAAAGCACAGAAAAGATCTGTGACTTTGTTCCTGATCACATAAAGCTTGTTCCTTTAGAGCAGTAACTGGGAGGTTGGGGTCAAAGCCAGGAGTCACACGGGGACTTACCAGACTGGGCACTAAATCTCATTAAGCTTCCTTCTCTCCTCTGAGCACCTCTCTTGGGTCAGAGACATATCCAGGCTGGGGGATGCAACATTTCCAGTGCAGTGCAGAACTGCAGGAAGGAAAAGAAGAAAGTCACAGGCCATTCACCAGCAAAGGACACATTAGGAGTTACTGCTGTGCCAGTTTTTCTTCCCTCCAGCCAAAGTGTCCCCCAGAGGGCTTTTTAGATTAGTTCCCCAGGCCTTGTGCACTGAGTTAATCTCTATGAGCATGTTAAACGGTTAAACAAAAATTTGCATTTTTTTTTTCCCTGGCTGTATGATTAGTTCAGCAGGGATTTAATTTATGTCCGTGCATTGGGATAAAAGAATAAAGGGACTTTTTGAAGAATGCAGAGAAGTGGGTTTTTCTGTGATATGCAACATTTGAAAAAACATCTCAGCTTTACGGTGAAGCTTTTGACTCTGTAGTGTTCATTTTGCCTCACTCATTCTCACAGCACCTTTAGTGCACTGTTTATATGTAATTCGATCAACTGGCTTTGCTGCCTTAACAGTTTCACTTGTAAATTCAACTTTTATTTATTGAAATATTTTACATAGAGAGGACTAACACTTTCTTATGTATGAAATAATATAACAAATCAATGTTCTACTCAAAGGAAAGGCAGAAAAATGTAGCAACATACAAGTCATGATAAAATATCAAGGAAGGGATAGTGCTGTTTTTAATTGTGCTAAATAATTGCCCTGCATGTTTCACAGTATATTAGGTGGATTTTAAGAAATTGTATTTATCGATTAGAAAAGCAAAAAAACAAGTGTTCTGCACAATATTGTCTGTTTCCAATAAGCTTTTTAACTTAACCTTTTCAATTTAGAAATCTGTGACATTCAACAGACATTTTAAAGGTCTACAAAAAAAAAACCACCTTCTGGTTATTTAATCTGGGGAAGCAGTAAATTACAATATTTTGTCACAGGAACTGTGACAAGCTCTTTGCTAAGGATTCATGCAAAATGAATTCTAAAACACATACATAATCAATTCTTTACCATCTTAACTGTCCTTTTTGTTTTAAATACTAAGCTCTTTTCTTTTATTTTCTGTATATATATATACGTATGTTCAGCTGAAGATGATTTCTATCTTGCCTTCTTCAAGGCTAGAAATTCCAGCCATTTTTGCTAGGATCCAACTAACAGTCTCTGTCTTAGGAAGCTTTGTCTCAGCCCCTCACTCTGAGCACTGGTAGACAATTTATCTAATTGCTGTGTGTTTTAGAAGCCTATCAATATATGAAACAAGAAAACTACAATGAAACAGCTCTTCATCTTTTTGGAACATTTATCCTGTCAGCAATAATCAGAGATCAGAAATTCTCTTGCTGATTGTTTTTTTTTTTACCTTGCAAAATCTCACTGCCTTCATTTCTTGCCTGTTAGTTATGCACAACTTCAGCTCTCACTATGATCAGAATTGTTTCTGGAGGATGGAACATCCCAGATCCTACCCTGAAAACTTGAATTATAAAGGTGGTAATGAGCAGGTGCTGAGGCAAAATGTACTTTTTCCATCCTTCCTGTGCATTCTGTAAGATGAACCCCACAGTAACACTTGCTGCTGCAGGTTTGGTGCCTGTGCATTGCTGCTGAACAGACAGAAAGGTTTTCTGGTTAGAACAGCCAGGGTAAAGGTTCAGGAACATATTTTGCAGCTGTGAGCACTTGCACTTGAAAACTCTAACTCTTCTCTAATTAGTGCTTCACACCTTTGCACTACAAAATCATTCCATGAGCTCCAGGTTGCATCCCTTGAGAAAAAATGTTCTTGAAAGAGACAAAGGTGCAAAAAGTCTGCACAAGAGACTCTGCTTGCTGTACAAACAAGTACATTGACCAGCACTATTTGCTTTCATAGTCATATAGAAATAAGACTCTGTTCATTAAAACACTTCACAGCTGCCAAGTATTCAAGCAGAATGATCCTCTTATAGTTTAGAATTCAACAAGAAGTGTTATTAAACTTGCTTTGACCTCAGCATGATTTGTTTGTCCATGAAATAACCTTAAGACTTTCAAAATCACCAGTGACTATAACTCAAAGAACACAGTGAAATACACACTGTGGAAGGACTCAACTGGCAAGAGCTTCTGATCTGAAATACATTGAGAGGAATTTGGTTTCTGAAAATGCACTGAATGCAAGATATTCTTGCAAAATACTCCAGTTTCTTTTTCCTTTTCTTCTTTGAGTCGCCTGGAGACTTTTGAAGGAGACAGAGACATGCATGTGCTTAACAACCAGGAGGATATGACACAAAAAAGTGGTTTTTCTACTCAAAGTAATTCAACATATAGGAGGAGAAGGATCACTTCATGCAATGCCTTGTAAAGGTTGAGAATGCAGAATTTGTGAGTCACCATACACTGCCTTCAAACAACACTCCTATGATATTATATAACATTGTGCACGATCACCTGTGGAACAGAGTTAATTATGAGTCAGGTATCTCTTCACATCATGCACTTCCTTCTCACTTGAGAGCTGACTTTCATTCTGTACTGAAATAATCACTCTCACAAGACAGGGATTAGTCTGATGAGCTGATAGAATAAAATAACTTCAGTCCCTTTATGGGACCTCCTTTAGCATTCATGACAGCTACAGCTAAGTGCAATACATTTTTTGGATTCCTCTTATTCCTTAGTGGCAAACCAGGAATGTCTTAAATAAGACAATCCCAGCATACATTTACCTATTCAGTTTCAGAAGCTCACACATTATCCTTCAACAGTAAAAATCCACTGCCAGTACAAAATCCTGAAATACTAGGGAAAAAAGTCACTAGAAATATGGGGAGCAGAACTTAAAACTGTGCCCAGTAGAGCTCTCTCAATTAAAGATTTGGGAAAAGGAAAGCTCCTATTTCACCTTTTAGTGGGAGGTTACCTAAATACATCACTTCAATACAGAGGAACAATATAGAGCTCAGAATCATCTCTGCCTCTAATCCAGATGTCCATAGATTCAACTTCCTGAGCTTCACTGCCTCCATCTGGATGGAGAGCATGACTCCATTGCATATCCTTGTGTTCAGACAAAATTCTTCTCCTCAAGTGCAAGGAGGTCCTAGGTCAAGAGACAACTCACCTTGTAAGTCCTGTTTTCAGGGCACCAGGGACAAGGCTCTGCACTCCAAGTTTAGCTGCACTGCCACCCTCACTGGCTCAGGCTCTAGACTTATATGGAACAAACAAACACAGGATGGCTTAGCTCTGAGGACACCAGCTGTCCTCAAACGTCACCATCGTGGTGACAGAAAAACAGAAAAGACAAATGAAAGCAGTCATCACATGAGAGACACTTCTGCAAGTCTTCAAACACAAATCTTGTGTCACGCTAACAATATTAGGGGATTTCTCCACTTTGTCCCTTAAGGAGATTGCAATAAAAAGCCTCCCCCTCCCTTCTCTACTAAATAAGCTGCTTTGTTTTATTTTCTCTTAAAGACTTTTTTTTCAGCTTCACCAGTCACTCTTGAGTTTGTGTGCTAAGCAGTCATGTAGGAAAAAAAAATACTTTTCTTTGTTCAGTCATGTTATAAGTGTATTACAACTGAACCATGATATGTCAACAGTTTGTGTGTAACTTGGAAAAAAATAATATATCCACTCTCACTACTGAGATTGGTTGAGGAGGTGATTGGCATTTTTATAAGGATCAGGTACATTAGGCTGAATTCACAAATGGCATGAATCCCATAAAGTAACAGCAGCAAACTTTCCTCAACTGGGCTGTGCACTTTTGCTTCTTCCCTCCCTCTGTGGGTTCATGGCTTAGTTACAGAGAACAAAAATTTGTCTATTCCAACAGAAGATGTTGTCATCCCTTAATGTATTCCTGACCACAACTAAATCCTGGTGAAAAGATTCCTTGTAGTACTGTGAAGACACTTGGATAAATTATTAGGCACTTAAATACAGGAAGTCCAGCTTTAACGTGATTGGAAAAGTATTCCAGACACATTCCATGGCCTCTGTTTTAATCCCTGAGAATTGCAGGAGGGCTGCATGGGCACCTTGGTGTTATATGTCTATATTCACTATACTTCCCTAAGGATTTATGCTGTGGACAGAGCAATATCCTACCAGATATTCCATTTTACCAGAAAGTCTGCATCCCTACACCGAGAGTCATGGTTTGGCTTCTTGCCCAGTGGAAGAGAGGTGAAAGCAAACACAGTCAACTCTATAGGCCATAAGGGAGCAAAAGTAACCCAACTTAAAATAAAATGAAAGAATGGGAAAAGTAGGCCTTCCCAGATCTATAGAAGAAAATCCTTGAGAAATTTTATTGTTATTACCAGAGGGGAGAAATTCTGAATGAGCAGTGGGCAGAAATGCTCATAGCCAGTCAAAGGAGCTGGAAATTCCTCTCACAAATGCAGGTGCCCACACAGAGCAATGGATGTGCCTGGTAAGGAAAGCAAGCCACACCCTGGCTCTCGTATTCTGCTGCTGCCTCTATGACCACCACTTCCATCATTAGAGAAATGCCACTAAAAGGAAGAAATTTAATCTTCCTGACTTCATAACCATTATGTTAGAAAGCTACAGGAACAGCATAAAACTGCTGTTCATCTGGAGCCTCAGTCTGTCACTATTACCTTTACTCACCATTCTGCAGCTCACAGCCATGGTTCACTCCACCATCATTCAGCAGGTTTCAGAAGCACTGTGTACTTCACCACGTGTCTTTAGACCTCCATGCCTGCCCTACCTCAACATAAATTTCAAATTATTTTCTTAGAAACCAGCAGTATCAGAGGTTCACTGTAAGAGAAGTCACAGGGGCCGTTTAAGGTTTTCATGTATGGCAGAGTACTCCCACTCACATCCTGAAGAATGTGGGGAGGTTCAAACAAAAGGATCTGACCACATGTCTGAGACTAAACCAGCAATGCATATCTTCTTCTACCCACACCCTGCTCCCAAAACTCAATCTGTCACAAAACCAGTTCCTTTCCATCTGCATGCAAAGCTCACTATTTTATGTTATCAGTCTCGCTCAGAGTCCCAGAGAAAAAGCAAGAAATTTTTAATGGCAAAGACTGGGTAATCTTGAAATCATTTCAGCTCCAGACACACAGAGAACACTGTAACTTTTCTATAGAAACATTTAGGAATACCAGTCCCCTCTGACTATTCCACTGACATATATCTTAGACTTTCATCACTTCATCCTCTCTCAGATATGAAATTGCACTGGGCTTCATTCTGTAACGCTGTTAGCAATGTTTTCAAATGCTATATGCACGGTTAATGCAGTCTGGGAAAATGCTAGTCAGGAAATTATGTAAGAAATTTGCTTTACTTTGTTACTGCAATTCTGGCAGTTTTCCAGATCTTTATGTCACTGGCTGCATGTGATTATCAACAACAACAACAAAAAAATCTTCTTGCCGTGACTGTAATTAATTACAATATTAGGTACAGAATACATAATTTGCAACAATATGAGCCCAAAATTTGAGGTAATCCATTGAAAAGTCAAGAATACTTTTATTCATGTCATTCTGCATATTTTATCAGTCTTATTTAAAACTGTCTCTTTCCTCACATATTGGTTTTTCAAACATGCTCTTAGTTATTCCCAAGAACATTTATATTAGCAGGATGGAACCTGTTGAGTCCAGTCTTAAAAATCCAGGTGATTTTAAAATAACTTCATATTTGTATCTCCCACCACTATCCAAGAGGAACTGTCTGCATGTTAAAGACCATAATCAGCTGTGACTCTGCTTGTGCATTGGCATGATTTCTTCTCCTTATGAATAAAACTGTTCGCTTTCAAGTGCTATTTACCTGTTTCTCCCCTGATATAACACTATATCATTTTCTTTGCCAAGAGAACTGGAGTGGTTTGGAGTGTTATAGGCCACTAAAACACTGGTAGAATTGCTTCTGAATAGTTCTGTAATAAGTCATTGTGAATTTGACAATGGAAAGCACTGCCAAAGCAGGGAAAGCTGTTCAAAACCCCTGATTTTGTTCTAAGCATATTACTAAAATCACAGGCTGCTTCCTGCTTTTTAGATAAAAACCACAAATATTTGTGGGGAGACGGGGAAATAAATCTCATTCACTTTACTTGTTTTTTCACACCCTAGACTTACATTCAGCCACTTTTCACCTCCGAGACAAAATCCTGCATCATGAAAGGGCAAATTCAAAGCCATTCATGAGAAGTTAATTCCATTTGGTCACACCAGTAACGCAGAAGAACATGAGGATTTTACAGCTGGGTAGTGCATAGTAAGAGATAGACTCAAGATTCAGCTGAGAAACCACTGAGCCTGTGCTTTGCTACCAAAGAACTGGGCACAGCTGTGTGGAAAACTCTGTGCTGATAATGGGGCACAGCCAGCTCAAGCCTGGCCACTCTTCCACTGGCAAAGGAACTTTGCTCTTTGCTACTCTGCTTCAAAACTAGAAGGGAGATACTTCCCAACAACAATAAAACATAAAGAAAAAAGAATAAAATGTCTTCAGAAGTGCCTATGGGAAATAGACAATACAAGAACTCTCAATGCTTCGTTATATTGCAAAGGAGAAAAAAATCTTGGAAACAAATAAGACTCATTGCATTGATAATTTTAAAAAGAATTATGATTCTATATTTAGAAAAGAAGTCATACACTGGATTTCATAACCATATGTGGAAAACATTAAAGGGAAAACTGGATGGAATTGCTGCCTTTTTTGTTGTTGTTTTTAAACTCACCCCAAAACCCTGATGGGGGGCAGGGAAGTTTCACACAACTTTCCTCTACTTCTAAAGCAAATTTGACTGGCAGTATGCAAAAGCTGGTAGTGCTGGAATGATGCTGACAGTACCAGGACTGGCTGGGCAATTTTGAGTTTCCAGTGTTACTGCCCATTTTCAGCTGGTTCATGAATAAAAAGGAATTTTCAGTCTTATTATTCCAATGCAATTTATGATATGAATGGAGAGTAGATGGAAGAGCAAGGCTTCCCTTGGAAGTGCATGTGAGGATTTTCACAGTCAATAAGGAATGCACATTAGCCAAAACTTTACTGCCAACAGTAGAAAATTTGTGAGTATTTTGTCAACATAAATAAAAATTAATGGCCTGAACAAGCAGTGTTACTGTTTTCTTCTGAATGTGTATGCCAAGAACTGCAAAAAGAGTCTTGCTCACAGCCCTGAAAAAAATTAATTCATTATTAGTTTCTTCTTTTTTGAGAAAAGATTTTACCTAGTGAAAATTCATAAAACTTAAAAAAGCCAAAGAGCAGTTTTGCCAAAAGACATATGGTCAGGTTGGCACTTACTGTGTCCAATCCTCCGCACATCCAGAGCAGCATTTCAACATTGATTAATTGTCACAGTGCTCAAATGAGACAAGCAAACTGACATCTGACAGCCAGATGCTACGAGCAGCCCTCTGTTACTCAGAACATGCATTATCCCATCTCTGCTTTAGCCCAGGATTTTCAGGCTGAATAGCATAACTTAAGTTGCATATTCTCAACAAGCATTGCAATACAGTGCACATTTACAGAACTACGTACAAGGGTAAATGAATCATGGGGTTGGAGGAAGGAGAAGGAGCAGGTCATTGCTTTGTAAGAGTAGAAAACATTTTGGGATTTTTATTTGTAAACTATGCCATGCAATTCCTAAACCTCCTTTTCATCCCAGTATTTCCCTAATACTTTGTCCCTTCACAAGATTTTATTTGCCTGTGGGGAAAACCAGTATTTCTACTGTTCAAGCATAACAACTTGACAGGAGAGAAGAAAAAGCATATTTAACTAAGTAAACCTGAAAGTTGCATTTACAGACTGAAATAATGCAGAGACACTAAGAGTGAGTGTCCTCCTCTTAGAAAAGACCCCAAAACTGCATTGAGGTATTTACAGCCTCAGCTTGTCCTCTGTCTTCATCTCCCTGGAGCATGTGGCTCCTTAAAAGGATGTCTGTGCAATCCTTCCCTTCTCCAAGAAAAAATATGGGAGGGGTCAAATAATTCATTATGGATCAAGACCTCCCAGGCCCCACCACTGCTTCATCCTCAGGCAAGGAATGAGGACATGCAGAATTCCTCACAGCACTCCCGTGGGAAGATTCATACTGAAGGAGTCAAGTGAATCAGTTGGGGAACAGACCAAAACCTGGCACTCTGGGAAAGAGATTGCAAAGGCTTGGGCTCTGAAAGGACAAAATATATGCATTTAGTTCACTTGTTTGCCTTCTCAGCAAAACAGAATCCACAGCTTATCCAGAAATGAAAGCAGTCCAGGTATTCAGCCCCACTCCCACTACCTGGAATGAAGGTGCTGTGGTTTAGCACAGCAATACACTGCTGGAGAAACTGGGACATGTCAGGACCCCAACAGAGATTGCACAACCAATACCTTGATACTCTCCTCAACATCAGCCAGGACAGTCACATTTCAGAAATGACAGCTGACTGACTCATTTTTAGACCAACTACCCTTGCAGTGACTCTTTAGCTCTTTCTCAGATGTGCTTTCCTTGGCACATTTTAAAACTGCAAGCATTAGCTATCTTGTACATGTGTGCACAAAGTATCTCCCATTTTCCTAAGACACATCAATACAGGATGTGCCCCTAATGAGTTCCTGCATCCCCTTCTGAAGGCACTGGCTTTAATAGATTATACAGTATGCTTCTACACCTGCATAAATATGGCATTTATCTGGGTACTGGGTTTCATTCTAGAGTATTTTAACTGCCAGCTGTTATTCTGAGAGACAGAATGTAAATAAGTAACAGGCAGGACATTTTCCCAGCTGCTAATGCTGTAAAATAATTTCTCAGATGTCATCCCAGAATTAGATTTAATACTGATAAAGCACTTAATAACATACGGTGAAAGACAGACAACTGTAACAGAACAAACAGTGCCAAGGAAGTGCTGATTTTTATCTGGCTGGCATTCTGCCTCTACTGATGGCAGTCGATTCAAAAGCATTTTTTGCATGCAGACAGCAATTTTCTGGCCCTTCTTCCTGCACTTCTCTCACATCTCTGTTAACAGTGATGTGTTTTCATTAGCAATGGGGCACCAGTAGCCACTGGCACAAGCCAAGTCACACTGAGGTGTGTTCTGCTGCCCAGGAACAGATGGTTCCCCTTACAGCACACCACAGGCTGGTGTTGTACACAAAAACCTGTTCACAGCAGCTGGGCAGGCCAAGGAGACAGTCATCAGGACACTCAGATCCATTTCATGTACACTTTCATGACTCACCACATATTTCAGAGCTGGAATCCACCAGGTTTTGGTTTTTACACTCAGTTGTCAGACAGGTGAACCCTTCCCTGAGGCTTTCTCAGCCCCAGGAGCTGCAGGAAAGTCCCCTGCGATTGCTCACAATGGAATAAAAGTTATTTTAGCCTTTGTGAGAGCAAATAATTTTGTGTGGGCTTCTGATCAGATATTGGTACCAATGATGATGCTGGTACAGACACAAACTCAGTCATGTCTGGAAAAACAAACCTTCAAAAGTGTTTCATCAGCCAGGATCTGCAACTCATTATCACTGCAGCTTGCCCAGGCTCTGGAATTAGTGAATCCAAGTTAATGAAGACTCTCTGTTTAGCAAAGAGATGAGTTCGCAATTAAAACTACACTTCCAAAATGGGAGCTGAACATTAGCATGTCTGTAGAGCTTTTTAAGCTGCAGTACCCAGAAGTTGTAGTATAAATGGACTTGAACTCATTCCAATAACTTGTATAATTAACAATGATAAAAAGTTCTTTAAAAATTTAAAACTGCAGCCCCACATACTGTCTCCAACTCTATGCAGTCACCCAAGTAACCACATCCACCCTGGTACAGTTATGGACTTCAGATTTAAAAGCATTAAACTGATTCTCATCTGGTGACAAATTAGGTTGACTTTGTTGAGAGCACAATTAGGCTACTGCTACTTGAAATCTTCACCAGAAACTCTCAAAGTTTGTTTTAATATTACTTTTGACACACTGACAAAGCCAAAAGTATCCCGTATTCTGTAAGAGCTGAGTGTTATGGATAGAGCAGATCTTAAGAGCTGAAGGCACTTAGTGTTTGGATGCAATTGCTGGAAAAGCTTCAGGAAGCTTTCATTAACAATGTTCAATCAGAAGATATCCCAGCTTTTCTATTATACAGTTATTAAGCTGACTTTTCAGTACCTGCAGAAGCTTTGAATGCCTGTAAAATACTTTCTGTAAACCGAATTACTACAAGGTTACAAAATGATATTTTTACTACAGGAAAAAGTGCACTGTGTTCTGAGGGTCTGTACTATTGCAGCTAAACCAGCCTGGAGGCTGCACTGACCTCTGTTGAAGTTCAGCAGGGCAGGGTAGAAATGGTCTGTTTTGGCACAAATGCTTAAAGCTGAGGTAACTCCTCTCCAAACTTCACATGGGAGTGATGGGAGACAAATCAGCAGCCTGAAAATGTTAGTAGGTATCACTTAAACTCATTTTCTTCTTCAATGACCTCTCACTTCTAGCCCAGATGAAAGTGCAGCCCTAACACCTGAAATACTGCTCTTTTCTTCCAAAACTGCATTTGTATTATACTGCTGCTACTATAGAGCTGCTGAAAATCCCAAAATTCATAGTTGTTCTCTAAACAAAAGCCAGTCAATGGCAACAATAAGAATCTTCAACACTATTGACAGAGCTTAAAAAAAAAAAGGCAAGTGAAAGTTTGTTGAAACATGGGAGACTATGAATTTCAGCATTTTGTCCAGGCTACAGACTACTGAACAGTACCTTGCCTTTGTAGGCTTCCTCTATATGACCACAAAATGTAAAAAACCCAAACTAAATAAAAGCAATCCAACCCCACATACCGAAAAAACACTGGGGGAAAAAAGACCCATACCCATCCCTCAGTGAAAAGCAGCTACTGCTTATAGACACTATGAGGAACAAAAATCTCCTTTCAGGAAGCAAGCAGCTGTACCTTGAGGCTGGAAGAAGTAGATGCACATGATCATTCTCAGTCTGCAGCCATCAGAACATCATCAGGGATTTCAAAGATGTCCTGATTACTCAAACTGCATAATTAGGTATTTTAAGTGTCCCTACTCTATCAAGAGCCTTTACTATGGCTTGTAAGGTGGTTCATTTTGAACTGTGTCTGAAGAGAGGCTTGGCTGTGTTGATAATCCAGTTATGCTCTGGGAATTACTGTGTACCACTTGATTAGATTAAAAGATAAAGAGAGAATTAGGTACCACTTGCCATAGCTCCATCAATGTAGCCTGTTCCACAGGCTTTGCTGGAATAGATGACACAGACAAATTCTGAAGAGTCAGATGATATAGGCAAGAGTGTTCCTTTGCTGTTTAGGTTGATCTGTGAACAAGCAAGGCAGAAATTTAAGACAGATTTACTCACTCTTAGATTAACATAGAGAAATAAGCTGGCCTAGCAAAAACACAAACAAGCCCCATTTCCAAAATTTTGTCCAGCTTCTGTCAGCACTGGAACAAGCAAAATAAGCCACATCATCAGGAAACTATTTTTTTTCCACTGTAAGTACACAAAATAAGCTGTGTTTGTGTTGGGGCGGGTGGGTGCAGAACTTGAACCAGCCATAGCTCTACTGCCTTTGCTTAAGCATAAAACAAAAGCAGACAAAGGAAATTATCCCATCACTGAGGGACTGGAGCCTCTCTCCTGAGGAAAGGCTCACGAGGGAGCTGGGGCTGTCCAGCCTGAAGAACTGAGAGGGGACCTTATCCCTGTGTGCCAGTGCCTGCAGGGACCAGGCTCTGCTCCGTGGTGCCAGGCAATGGGACAGGAGGCAACGGGCAGGGACCCATGGCCAGGAACTTCCACCTGAACATGAGGAAGAACTTCAGTGTGCAGGGGACACAGAACTGGAACAGGCTTCCCAGAGAGGAGCTGGAGTCTTCCCCACTCAAAATACTCCAGAACTGCCTGGATGCAATCCATGGGTGACCCTGTCTGAGCAGGGAGGATGGACCAGATGACCCCCAGTGGTCCTTTCCAATCTGATTCTTTGGTGATTCTGGGACCCACATCACACTATCACACTGCCAGACACTGCTTTTGCAGTTCTTACTATTAAAGAAGCCATTGGTAAATGTCTAGACTAATTCCCTAACCTTCCACTTCAATCTCACAATAAAAAAAACCACAACCACTCTGCAAAATGTATAGTGGGAAAATTACATGCATTGTCTTTTAAAAAGACATGCTTTTGGTGACAGGAAGCTAATTTGCTTCACACCACTGCACATTTTTCAGAGGTCTCTACTGAGTATTTTAAGAGTGATTCAGCAGTAATTCCAAAACAATTCTCATAAATTCTTTACCATGTATGGACACAGAAACTTCTCCCCCCCTTTTTTTGGAGCATGCTCTGCAGCTTACCAGATGAGTTTCAGATGCAACTTGAAAAACTGAACTGTGTTCTAGGTTTTAAAGTGATCAGTTATTCCAGTTAGGGTTTGATAATTCACTGTTCAAGAAGAAATATTATTTGCTGATTAAAAGGCTGCAAGTCAAGACACCAGGCTCAATTTCCCAGCAGGGTCTGAGACCTGACTTGCAGCACTCATGTACATTTTACGTGCTTTAATTTTTTGTTGTATACAATACGCTTCTGAAAAATAACACAGTATAGGACAAAACTTAAAGCATACATAGACAAAATAAAACTCGTTAGTAATAAAAACTTCTGAGAAATATTGTGAAATGTTAAGTACCGAGTTTTGTTTCTATTCTATAAAACATTCATAAATGTGCATGGAATTGTCCTGGGAAAGGGAAGAACTGACACTGAAATGAAAGCTCAGGGCATACAGCTCTTAAATGTTCACTGATGAAGATACATGCAATTTCTTCCTAGGAAAATAATAAAATGCCTGATTACTAAACAATGAATTATTTAAATTCTCACTTATTTCATTTATTGCTGCTGGATAGTTTACTCTGGGATAACAAAATCTGTTTGAAACCAACTTTCTGTTATTTCTACAAGGTACATAAAAATTGGTTACATTAAGTTAGTTGTATGAAAATGGTATTCCAATAAAGGATCTATTACAGACTTTAAAAAAGAACCCTGAACTTGCCATTGTCATTGTCAGGAGACTGATTTTTAAAGAATAAACCATTGGAAATTGTGCTTGATTTTGTGAAAGAATCCCTTCTGCCTTTTCACTATCTGGGTGCTGGTGTTTTACCTAGAGGTGAGTGCCTTGAGCAACAATTCCACAGGCAACAGATACAGATTTTAGTGTCAGTAACTGATATCTGATACCAAACAAACAAAAACCCCTGTTTCTCTAAGTCATTGACCTCCCCAGATCCAGACACAGGCAGTAAATTAACAGATGGCCTTAGGGACCTAAGGATCTATAAAAGACATAAACCACAAATATATTAACTGCTCAGTTTTGGGACTGGGCATCGATTTTTATTGTCAAACAGTATTACAGCTGCAGGCACGAGATTCACTGCTCACTTCTGCTCTGTATTGATTTTGTTGAACAGCAATCAAGAGTTCAGTATTTAATGGGATGTAGCTCAAACTGAAGTTCCCACTCATGGCACAGAGGGTTTAATCAATTAAATCTGCCCGTTACATATTCTCCTTCACTCTGCATAGCTGCCTTGCATAAAAACATAAAAGAATGATAATGCCATTTTGTTATCATTAATACCCCATGAAATTGCCTTTACTCATTAATTTAGTAACATTTATAGATCTTCGGTATGCAAGGCTTTAGAAACAGTCTAAGAATTCTGTCACAGATTTTCTGCATGACTGCTCATCCTTGGCACTTGGAATCACACAACTGCAATGAAAGACAAATTGAAGCATTGGAGAGAATAATTCCCCCAAGTTACACAGCACACTGACAGTCAACTTGACCTTACCACATGGGGTCTAATTAAGATTCTTTTGCCATGTAGAATTTAAATGACTTCTACTGATGACAGTTACAGCACTGAAGATGGAAAAACCTCTCCCCAATACAAATAAAATATACTTTCTCTTTGACAAAGATGATGAAATCACCAAAATAAATCCACTATGAAGCTGAAAAATTACTAACTGTTCCAGACTTTGCTGCATATGAACTCTTCAAATTGCAAATGAATGCTCCTGCACATGTTATTAAGTGAACAGAAATTCATTCTGTTTTCACCTTTGCAACCACTTCATGATGATCATTTCTGATAGAGACAATTTGCTACCACTGTAAGAGCAAAGTAATGAAAACCTGAAGCAGTGCTCATACAATTCCTGAATCTACTGCAAAAGCAGAGATATTAAGTGTAATTATGCGATGGTTTAGATTTTACAGAGGCATTTAAGTAATTAACAATTACAGTCGATAATATAAAACAGAGGGAACCATTAAAATCCATTTGTGTGAAAAGCAAGCTGGAAAATGGTTAAAATACAAACAAGATATGAAATTATTCTTCACAAATAATATGAAGCAAAATATAATAACTCATGACATACTCAAAATGTTAAAAGGAAGGAAAGCCAAGAGACTAATTAAGGCTTGGGGGCAGTAGATGATGGTTAGAAGCATATGAAGTGACAGCACAGTCTGAAAGAATTTATATACATAGCTAAAAATCAGTACTCCATCAGGAAAGTATCCTGCTTGCTGTAAAGTGAATAGGATGAAAATCAATTAACTAGATCGGGGGTTTTTCACATCTTCCCCTTTTTTTCACCTTCCTATTAGGGAATTGTGATCACTTTATAAAAAATGTTGCTGATGAACAACTAGTGGGCTTTGGGGTTCTGAGATTAGCCAGGCTGACTGTTAGCAGCCAGGTCGGATAGCAAGAGCTCTGTTGGTAAATTATTTCTAGGGGGGGAAATGAAATGTGACTAAGAAAGAAAATTGGAACAAATGATTGCATAAAAGAAAGAAAGAATGGTCTTGTCCTTTGAGTCTGCAAATTTGAGGAGTTAGAAATGTGAAGAATAGACACCAAGAAGCTTTCTGACAAAACTTAGTTATAATGCTGGAAAAAATAAGGAAATAAACTAAAGCAGATGTAAAATTTTCTATTTAAAAATTCAAACCTGTTTTCCAACATTGTTGAAACTGTTTAGCTCTTTCTCTTCTGAGAAAAATCTTCTGTAGACTGTATTTCACAAAGTAGTTTCTGAAATTGTAGGTGGTGATATAAAGCAAAACAGAGTGAGCTCCTGAAAAGAAGTGATAATTGGCCACTGTACTGAGGCAAACTCCTACCCAAAACTGTGTGATAACTACCAGAACTTACCATCTCCATAAACACAATTTCAAGTTTTAACAAAAGACACATTCAGTTGTTTTTCCATCCTGTCAATGGAGCTAAAGCAGGAACAGCTCTTAGCAAGAAGTGATACCTGCAAATTGCTAAAGAAAATACATTTCTGGGACACAAAACAAGGGGGGAAAGAAGTTAAAACAACAATGAGAAGGAAAGGCAAGAAGTAGAAAAAGAGCTGTCTGTTGGCTTCCCACCTTCTCTGAGCTCTGTGCTGATACCAGGGGTGCCATCAATGTCATTGATCATCTACAGGATGAAGGAAAGGGTATTTCTGTCACGTCATTTCACTGATAATACAGATTGTATGTTCATGTGAAACAGCAAATGGTAAGAGCTGAGAGCCAGGGCAGGGTTATTCATCCCTCTAGCCTTCCTCAGCTCCAGCTGGATGGGCAGCAGGCAGATGGAGATTGGCTGGAGCAGTGGATACCCAGGTGACCCGGGGAGTGCTGATCCTTCTGGGTGGGTTCTGCCAAAAACGCCAAGGAGCTTCAATCAGTTGATCATGGGCATTGCCTGAGCTACCCTAATCAATAAACATAATCCATAGCACAGGTGTTTAGGTGTATCCAGGGGTTCCCCACCCAAGTCAGTTTGTCAAAATGCTTTATGAAGTAGCATTCCAGAGACAACTGCAGGAGGTACAGGAATCAATGCTTCCTGCCACAAGGGCTCCTTGGATAACCTAAGAGTAACCACTGTGTGGATTTCAGTAATTAGTCCATTTAGTTATTAATAATAATAAACATCTCTTTGCAGCTACACTGCTCTGCTTTCCTATTCTAAACAAGTAACAATGGACAACTGTAAAACATGGAGAGAAGCTCAACTACTTGAAATGTGCACAAGTTTGAATTTAAAGAAGAAAACCTATGAAACAGTATGAATACCTCCCTTACCGCTGTAAGATTTCTGTGATTAAATACTGGCATGGTTAGTGCCTCTAAACACAAAAATTGATCAAGTGATCAAATTACTGAACAGATCATATCACACAAAGTGCACACTCCTTCCCCACAGCCCTCACTCGAGAAGTGTTTCAAACTGAATTGCTACAAAGATGAAAATAATCATTGTTCTCACACTTCACGAGGTCAGAATGGCACCTAACACACTTCATTTATAATGTGGCATTATCTGCTGGAGGCAGACTGACATAATCTGAAGGGTAATGATCTTAAGTTAACGTTCTTCTGTGTGTTCCTTTGCCACAGCCTGAGCTACCAGAGAAGGGATTCAGAGCTCAGAGATGCCAGGGTTTCACGGAAAGGAGCTTTTCTGTGTGAGCCATTGAGATCACCAGATCTGGTCAGCTGCAGTACTCCGAGCCTCAGCATGGGCCAAGAGATGTTAATGGATGAGAAATATTCCCAATATCAGCAGATCACATGCCACACGAACATTCATTAGAAATGTACTTCAAAAGCCCAACACTCTCAGTTTCATAGCTCCCATCACCCTGATCTGCATTTTGCTAATGCCTGGTCCTCCCCATGTTTCACGTTTTAGTTCACTAAAACAAATGTGAAACCCTCTGTACACCATGGGTCCTATTTTAGAACATTGAAACAAACCTGGGACACAATGTGCCTCAAGCTCAAGGAGCCAAGCAATGATTTTAATGGGAAAAACACCACCATGGGTCCACCAAGTTATCCAACGGTGTTTAATGCTTGGATATGCAATAAATACAAGGCTGCTGCATCATCTTTGTGTCACCAGGCAGCACAGAAAGGGGATCTAGTCCCATGTGCTGGAGTGATGACCAAAATCAACCTGAAAGTACTAGGGAAACCCAAAAGCTGCAAATGATTGTTCAAACTTCATAGAGGTTAAATTAAAAGAGGTTAATTAAACAAACAGGTTTCAGCAGATGATGAAGTACAGTACATTCACAAAGATGGGAAAGAGTTGGACAATGGATACAGTAAGAGGAAAGCAACACTGCCTTTTAAAAAGATTTAACTGCTCATGCCATCAGCAAAAAAAAAGCCATCAAAATTTGGCCACACTCTCGGACACATTCCACTTCCTTTCATCTTGAGTGAGCTCTCCTCAGGCTCCCATGGAAAAGCAGCTTTTTATTGGACAGGAATAAAAACAAATAAACTGTGAAGCTAATATAAAATTCAGCTTCTCTTAAAATCTCAAAATAAGACTTGTTCCCTTCCTCCACCCACTGAACCTTGCCAGACAAGAGCTAAGCAGTATTGGGTAATACCAAACTTGAAGAATGAGCTTTTCAGGGGAGAGTATCTTTGTCCTTAATTTCCAAAACCATGTTACAAGCTAGTTTATGAAAGTTAGAGAATGATAAATTAAAAAATAAAAAGCCATCTTCTTGCAGCCAAATTGGAGCACGCTCAAAAGTCAGTCTGGAGACTTTGCACCCGAGTCATAAGCAAACTGGGAATTCACTTTATTTTTTATAGCACAACATGGAAATTATCTGTGCTGTACAAGTTAAATTATTCTCTGTTATTTTAGACAGTCATGCTTTATAAATGAAAACTTGGACTCAAAACACACAGGCTGTGAGTGATTCTATTGCAAACAGTACTTTATAGTAAAAAACAAATGAGCTAAACCAGCATCCATACTCTCAGAGAGGGAAAAAAAAAAAGAAAACATTAATACACAATATTATCCAGCATTGTTTGTGTGTCACTACCCTCTGCAGAGATTTCCCTGTTCATTCAGGTATCCACTTTCACAAGAGGACAACAGGTTATTCTCTATCCCTTAGTTTCTCCAAAACAACAAAAACAACTAAAGTTCTGTCCACATCAGAGATGCAGCAGTGCAGCTCTGAGGAAAAACCTGTCAGCAGGCAAGGATTAGACACTTTACCTTGGGGATAGGAAAAAGTGCCAAAGCATCCCTTACACAGGAAAAAGAGCCCCATTCTCAGATGGAGCTGAGCCTCCATCTGACAAATGGGCCGTAGGGGAGGGTGCTCCATCACTGATATTTATTTCTAACCGTGGGAGTGCAATGACTGACACCTGGTGAGGAATGAAGCCCAGAATGTCTCACTGCCCACCTGTGCTCATACTTACATCATGCTAAAAATCCTGAAGGACATGACAGCCTTGTCCACATTGCGGTTCTAATCCCCAAAATCCTGCAGTTAACAAGGACAAGCTTGCTGAGAAATTAATTTAGTCCAGTCAAATGCCTGGCCAAGCATGGATGCTGCCATATGGTTTTCCATGTGATACATCTATAGCTCAGATTTTCACCTGATGTACTTGAAGACACAAAGGAATAAACACAAGAACTTCTCATTGTTGTGCCTGCTGGATTCTGCCATTATTAGTAATATTATTGTCCCCAAACAATAACTGGTACCTTCTTATATAAGCCTTTGCAAATGAATTTCTAAACTAACAACAGAACCTGACTCAGAGCTCAGGCTCCCCATGAACTGTTTCCTGTAAGGGACACTCACATCTCTGGTCTGACTGCTCTGTGCATGGCACAGCCAGATTCTGGACCTGACCACTCCTTGCTGAAGATCTTTTCCGGCACCTCAGGGCTCTGCAGTCTGTGCAGGTCACAACATTCTTTGTTTAAACCAGAGTAACAACTTACACCTCATTTACCACAATGTCCTGAGTGCTCGGTTTTCTTTTTAAAGTGATGAAAAGCCAGAGTAAGCTTTTACATACATCTAAGTGACAATCAGATTCTGGAGCGAGTTGTTGAAACAGAAGAAGGGAGAACACTGAAGACCATTGGGAAGGAATGCTGGCAGTGGGTCTTCTTGGCATTCAGGAAGCAAGGAGGATATTGAGAAGGAATGAAAACAAGTTGGGTAGAAAAACAATGCTGATGGCACTCAATGGTGAAGAGAAGGTATTAGACATTCACTGTACTTTATATCAAAAGAGTATTTAAAGCTGTGTTTGCTCAGAAAAGAAAACTACCTAAGAGACAGATTCACATCTCATTTAAACAGACATCATTAAGATGGATGCTGAAATAAATTGCAAAATATGTAAAGCTGGTACTAATATTAAAAAAAAACCCGACACATTCCAATAATCTCATCACTAAGACTCACAGCAGGTGATTTCATGAGGCTGAAGCAAGAGAATTTCACATTGTGCAGCCCTCAAAAATTCTTCTCCTACAGTCGTGGTTTGCTGTGGGAGGATGTGGGGGCTGTAATTGTCCCACTGAGGGTTTTTGATGGATGATTGTATTTCAGATATCTGGACCTGTGATTCTGTAAGCCTTACTTTGACTTATCATTACATTAAAAATAAAACAAAGTACTCAGAACACTCTGGAAAAAAAGAGAAGTTAAAATGGCTGGTCCTAAAAAGTCACTGCAAAAAGAAAGGATTGTTTTTATTTTCTTCATGTAATTTTAAATACAATTAAAGATACCAAGTAAATACAGTGAATTTTACAAAAGTCCTGGAGACAGGAGCACTTGCTATGAAAATTATGTGGAAAAGTCAGTAGATTTTCTATGACAGGAGGAGTCCAGCAAGTTTGTTCCCTACATCACCTTTCCTACATGGATTTTCCTTAAATCGTGCTCGTTGGGAATCCTTAAAGTAAATGAAAAAGAACTGTCCCAAGACATGCACACAAGCCCTTTTCCAGAGGTTACAATCAAAGCAGCAAACCCAGACCCACACCTGCTATGCAAAGCCTGGTACACAAACAGTAATTTAGCTTTTTCGCTAAAGCTTGTAATGGTTTGGTCAATACATGGTGAGGAGCAGAGCTCAGTTACCAAGTTTAAGCAAGTCCATCTGCCAGAGCTCCTCTTTCTGAGCTCCTGGTCCCACCTGAGCACTTGGATAATGAACAGCAGGTCTTCAACAACCTTATTTCAGTCTTGGTGTCACAATCTTTACAATCTCTTGTTCTTAAATTGCATTTAACCAGCATAAACTAAAAAAAAAAAAACACAAAACAAACCAAAACCAACTACTCAAATGACATGACCAGAAACTGTTCTGTTTACACTGTTAACTCTGCAGACATCAATAAAGTTACTCCTCATTTCCAAGTGAAATCAGCCCCAAGCTATTTAAACTTGACATGATGTGCACAGTTAAGCACTTTGTGAAATAAACAGATCAATTATGACCTGAAAATGTACTTCGGGGCAGGATTCTCACTTGTAGAGCTGTCCTATTGTCTCTTCCTTCAGTACCACAGAGCACTCTGACTACTTACTGTTTATACAAAACTTTCTACATTGAATGCTGAACTCTCAAATCCACCTACTTACCATATGCCATTTGTAGTATGCAAATGCCAAGCCACTTCAGGTGCTGCTGCTTTTTCAGCAAGTGACATTTTCAAGGCATCCCCACAACAGCACGAAGATCATTTCACCAGAACTCGGGGTGAGTTTACCAGACCATTTACCAGCTGAGAAAGCAGCAATGGTTTGTACTCAGAGACTGCTCCGTGCTCGTTGGGAATGGGATGTGTGACACGGGAACATTTGCTGGGTTGAAAGGGTTTTTAAAATACACACAGCTGTACTTGAATGTTTCAAATGCTTGTATTTCACACTTTACATAACAGTGGTAGGAATATTCTTAAAATCTAGGCCTCCACTCTGCTGCTTCTCTTAACAGATGCTACCCTTACAAAACTGAAACCAACCAGCCCTGGATACAAATTCATACCAGTCAGTACCTGACCCGTACATACACCGAGTTCCTGGTTTGGTTCATTTTGTTCCAATTGCTCTGATAAGCATCAGGTAATTATTTGATGATGTTACATATGTCGTACATATGTGTTCCAAGTTAAATCTGTACCAAAAGAAAAGCCAATAATTTTTTTAGATTAAACGCTGGAAGAGGAAATGAAGTTGCATTCTTGGCCTTCTTCAATATAAGACTCGTCCCTTTTTGAAATATTCATCAAGCAGTCACTTAGCTCAAGATAATGCCATATGTTCAAAGTGAAAAAGCTCTTCCCCAAAGAGCAATGTCAGGACTACTGGGGCTGAAGAAGGAAGAAATATTTGACTCCCTGCCAGGCTCTGATGTCCCAGAACAGCGCTGGCCATGGCTCTGAGAACTGAGCTTCACATCAGAGCAGCTCTGTATTTTTGTTAACTTGTTCACAGCTTCCCAACTTTGAAACTCACACTATTATAAAATTTCAGCCTTCCCACCTTTCAGTTTAGCTATACCTTTTTCCCCAGCAGCAGAAGTGATTTTATAAATGATATTCATAGTTTTACTGCACACTTGTAACATTCATTTTGTAGCACTAGCTTGGGTACCAGCACCCAAGAGCACTTACATTCATCAAATGAGCCAAGTTTCTTATTTATAATTCATTAAGTCTTGAAGACGTTTCCGTTTATATTTGCCATGACTTCAGGGATCCCAAATGGACACCTTTAAACATCTTTATTCCAATAATCAACTCAATCTTGTGATCCATCTAGCTCCTTTGTCATCCATAACTTCTATTACCTTCAGCTGATATTCTGACATGTTAGTTCCAATCACTACAAACACTTGAGGGGCGTGGAATTGACTCTACAGCTCTAAGTCAGTGAAGAGTGTGACTTCTTTTATCATAAGGATATCCTAAGTTGAAGCTCTGGTGTTGTAAAAATCTCTTAACACTGGTGGCTTTTTTTTAACAAGGTGGATTTGCCTTGTCAGCTTGGACTATCAGTATGGTACCTGAGAGCTTAGTTCATAATCAAAGCACAGAATACCCAAAATTAACTCCAGGCACACAGGAGGCTCCATTACACTAAAGTTTCTCCAAAGGCAAGGTGCCAGTAAATGGTTCCATTTGTGCAGCATTCTCTATTAAAGTGTTTCCCATCAAGCCTGGGATTAACCTTAATTCTGCTTAGGAACAAAGATATAATCTCTTTTCAGTCTTGATTGGCAGCCTATGCACAGGCCACTGCACTGGACAGCACCTCATCCACAGAGAGGAAATCCAAATGCTCAGCACAGCTGATTATATCACACTGCTCTAGAATTACTCATCCTACCCCATAAAGCTTCTGCTTCCAGCTAAAAGCACATTTGTTATTCATTTTTCCAAGATGACTCCTGGGAGAAAACAACCATTTCTTTCTGTTTAGATTTTTAAGTATAAAACCATCAAGCAACAAATCCGAGACAGGAGAGACACATCTGACAGTTTTGAGATGTAAGTGAAATTGATACCTTCTAATTCAGGCTAAGGTAGAAAAATCTCTTCAATTCCATGAAATAGCCTCAGCACTTTGTATTTTTAAATGTTTTTTTGACATCTCTTATTTGATGGCATCCCATAAAACCCATTAAATTAGTACATCAGAAACAAAAAGATGGCAAACTGTGAACTGGAACCCACACAAAACAAAATCCTTGGTGTTTAGATACCCTTGGCAGTGTCACAAAACACTGTTACCTGTCCAGAAACCATTACAATCTATGAAGATAAGGAAATGATACAGAAAACTTCATCTCTGCTAGCCTGGCCCGAAGGATGCTGCTGACATCTGGGTTTGACCTGAGGTTTGAGCCTTGAAAAACCCCTTCAGCACCTTGCCTGCCTTCCTCAGCTCCTCTTAGAGTGGTTTTGGTATCCATGAAAATGCATTGAAATGTTACATTTGCTGTGTAAAGGAGATTGGGAAAACATCCTTCCCTTCCTCTCCCTCATTACTGTTAATGATCTGTATAGATAAAGTCACACTGGAGATCTGGCAAAAAAACTTCTCTTCCAGACTTAGCAAGGCCCCTCACCTGCACCACTGCTTTGAGATGCTGCTTACAGTTCTGCCTCAGAAAATATGCTTTTTTTCCTCTCCTGGAGAGAATGTCAAAGGGCTTTGTGATAAACAAGTGTGGGTGGGAGCCTGAGGCTCTCCTCACTTGCAAGATCCAGTCCAAATCCATAGCAAAATTAAAAAACATATTATTAAAATATTTTGCAGGCTGCATCTGTTTTCAACACCCAAAAACCTGCTCTTGATACTGCTGCCTACTGATGTGTTCCAGCTTTAGATAGAAACCTTTCTGGGGAAGAGGGGCCAGCAAGGTTAGGGGCAGCTTTGATTACTCAGGGTGAGTACAGATGGAGTTAAGGAACTTTCTTTGTGTGATGGTGAGGTCTCTCTCTGTGTACTTTCACATCCAGCTTCAATAAATAAACAAGCTCAGCCTGAGGCAGTAGACACATTCATTACTGCAAAGAGAACTGTCACATGAGCTTTAGTGATTCTTCCAAGACCATGCAGCACCTTCAGTAAAATTGATTTGGTTTCTTGTTCTTACTGATGCTGTTTGGTGTCTTTGGGAGGGCTGGAGGGTGTCTGTCCTAGGGTAACTCTGACATTAAACAGGCCTGGACTCCTAAATCTGTCCATGATCCAACTAAAACTTTGAAATGACAAATTTTGTTTCTGTAGCTCTGCTTCCTAGACATATTCCACGAGTCTAAACATATCAGTCAATTTTTCCAGTTGCCCAGGCAGTGGTACAATTATTAGAAAGTTAACTCCAGAACCACTGCACTGAAATTATTTTTAAGAGTTATTGACCTATGCAAATGTACATTGTCAGCTTGGATTCCTTATGGGTATTGAACATGTAGTTTGTATTTTCTAAACCATGCTGACTGAATTTCATAGTCAGCTTGGAACTGGAAAAATGCCAAGAGGTGTTTGTTAAAGTGTACAGGACATCAAAGTTTTCTACAACATCTGCTATTTACGTAATTATATATCAGCTTTTTTTTATGCTGCTTCTTTTGTTATTTACACATTAATTAAAATTGATGCCTCCTTAAAAGCACTTTGAGAACACTGTAAATAAAAAAGAACATGAAAGTTCAGTCCAATAGTCCCTCTCACTAACAGTTTCTATTAGTGCTGAAATGAAAAAGTTACAGCAATCTGGACAGTCGTAATTAAAAACCTTTGATGTTTCTTTGTCAAGAAAAATAACAGAGTTTAAACAAGAGATGAAATGCAGCAGGGGGAAAACAGGATAAAGCTGATGTCATTGTTCTAACAAAACATCCAAGTTTATGTATGCTTCCCACACAAACTCAGGAATTGGAAATGGATTTTCCCCCACATCCCAGATACTTAAGGTTGGCCTTACTTCAGCTGGGAGGTTGGACTTGATCTTCCTATCAAGCTAATTATTCCCATTTTAATTCCCTTCTCACTGCACTCTAAAATGGCTGGAAACTGCAAGATAAGGAAGGATTCCATGACTAAAGCACCTTC
The DNA here is from genome assembly GCA_025920805.1 of Petroica traversi. Classification (NCBI taxonomy): domain Eukaryota; kingdom Metazoa; phylum Chordata; class Aves; order Passeriformes; family Petroicidae; genus Petroica; species Petroica traversi. Next base: position 3,317,992 of record JAHLSL010000013.1, on the reverse strand, counting down.
CCCACAGTAAGGAGTTCTTTTGCTCCATGACTCAACAATTTGACTGGGTTTGTTCACACCCAGATTCATTCAAGAGTTGGGGTGAGAGCAGAAGCCACCGGGGCACATTGTGCCATAGCAGTTGTAGTGGGCATTTAACTGAGATCCTGCTTCCAGAGTAATAAATAAGGAATATCAGCCTACAAAACAGTCACAAGTTGGAAGTACTTGTACCATGATTGAAACTGCTGCTCAAATTCCTAAACCAAGTTTCAGAATGAAGACAATTGCTGAGAAAAAGCCTCCTCTGTTCAGGATCAGGCTGCCAAAGAAATGGATGTGAGCAAACAGTGAGCAGGCTACTGCCACGGGTAATGTGATTGAGTGGATTCTACATTTTGTTCATTAAGGGTGTTTTCCCACAATGTTGCAGAATCTCAGCCATGTCAACCCCTTTTATAGAATCTTTCCTTAAACTCTGAGGTCTTGAGATTCACAAGGACCTCCAACACAAATTCAGAAGGACAGCTACACCTAAAGACAGAGCAAAGCCAGCAAGTAAGAGCAATCTCACTGTTGCCTAAATTAACAAAAGAAATACCTCTCATAAATGCAATTTTTGTCTTTCCTCCTCCTCCTCACAGCAAGACAAGGAACAGTTCAGTTTATTCTCTTACTCTGGATTTGCACAAGGGTAAGTAACTCCAATAACATCAGTTGAGTTATTCTGGCATGAACCCAGCGTAAGCAAAAGCAAAATTTAGTCTCTTGTTTGTTCTTTACAAGGCGCCTGACCCTTAGAAGCATCAGCCTGTTTGGAAACAATCCCGCAGCCTTCAAGATGAGAAGGCAAAAAGATCAGACTTACATTAAAACATGCAAGTATGCCAAGTAAAGCTGGTATAGTTTTACATTCTACCGACTTAAAAAGATGCTGAAACAAAACAAAAACCCCAAACCTGTAGATGGCCTAGAAAGAAAGCACTCTTGGTGGTTGTATTCTACTGCTGAAAATGTTGCTTCATTACTTTGGGGCAAACTGCCTTTTTTCTTTTTTTTCTTAAATAGAAACCACAGTTCTTGCCTAACTGCTTCATGAAGGATTAAGAGTTTTGATAGCTATTTTAGATTGTTGAATTTTATGACAGGTCTCTCTCTGAAGTTTCTTGCAGCATAGCTGTTGCACGAATAGCAATGCAGTCATCCTGAGTGTCATGGTAAGCTCAGCAGAGGCTTACATGACATATTTTGTAGTATAAAAGTAGCACAGAGCTTGTTGGTTTTGAAATAAGGACTCAAAGAGGAGAGAGGGACAAGTGGACTTCCTTTCATAAAGATTTCCTCCTATGGCACTAATCATTGTCTCAAATTCCTTTTCCAGCTTCCTTTCTTGAGCAGATTTCTTTATAAAACAAATGGGAAGAGACAGCAATGGCACCAGTGATGAATGGAGCAAAATGATCCACCAAACCTTCCTGGGTAATGAGCTCATTGACAAAGTTTGAATTTGCATTTACAGTCATATCCATTTGCAGGGCTTGAGAGCATCCGAGTTCAGTCATGCAATATAACACCAGATCTTTTTTTCTTCCTCTTTTCTCAAAGGAAACAACTAATTTGCTAACTGTCATGGTTCTGACTGCAATCACTCATCTAACTGCTTGTTTGAGCCTATTTAGTCATTTGGACCCAAACTTCCCAAGTTTGACAGCATATGGAAACCGCCCCCAGAATGGAGACACTGTCTCACATGTGGATCTCCTGCTAGAACTAAAACTGCAGAGATCAGGGACCTCAGTTAAAAGAACACTACCAGTTCCCTTCAGCATCTCAACTGTTTTGTGGATTTCTTTGAAGAGAAACATTTTACTGATATTTTGGCTAAAAAAAAATACTACAGAAATAGTAGAAACTCACTATTAGCAGAAACTAGCCTTTAAAAATAAATCTAAAAATTGATCTTTCAAAAAACTTCAAGAAATATTTAGAATGAGAAAAGCAACACACCTGAACATCCCAGAGACATAGGAGAAAACACCATTTTCTAATTTCATTTAGCTTACCATTGTAAATTCTCCTCCTCAGACAATGACAAAGTATTCTGGCTCCTGCTACTCCCTGGTTCAGAGGTGCCCAGAGCAGCCCTGGTACAGCACAGCAGTGTTGCCACATACCTGGCAGCACTGGAAAATGCACCTACTTCAGGAGTCAGACAGCATCAAAGAGCTTTCTGTAGAGATTTCCCCATATTGTGACAGCAACATCTCTATTTGTGGACATCAAGGTAAGAAGTCCTTATAGAGTATTACTCAGTAAACACCAAAGTGCAGTCCAGCACACAAACTGGGTTTTAGTCTCACTAAACGGTTCTGAGCTACAATAAAAAAAAAAAAGTCAAGCAAATTTCTTTAAGAGCAGCTCATTAATGTTGTTACATTTCATTGACTGGAAGTCCCCAGCACTCTGCAGCACATGATGGCTCTGCATTACATTGCATCTGCTATAATTTAATCAGAAAATGCAAAAGAAACAAGATAATGGTTCATTTTAGTAGTTGTTCAAGATGCCTTGATAAACACTGGCATTTTTGAACAGTTCCTCAACACAGCTCTTGACTGCATTTTCTGGGACATTCTCAGTTTTCAGCTAGCAGGATCTTCTAGCCTTGCAGTCACTCACAAAAAGCTCACATCCCTGCCTGATAAGGTATTCTTCCCTTCTCCCACATCATCAATACTATTTAAGCCTCTGAAGCTGACATATTTTAGTGGCTTAGCATTTGATGATAAATTGAAGGCAATGAAACCATTGTGTCTCTTCCTTTACAGCTATTCATGTGAAGTACTTGTAGACCCTTAAAACAGTAAGTCTGCACAAACATGCTTTTTAATTATTGGAATCAAAATCTTTTTGAGACAGAAATCTTAATTGCTTTCTTTGTCACACTTCCAAAATCTCAGCATATCACAAGACAGCCTCCCTCAAGGAGGCAAAGCTGGAAGTGAACAGGTGAAAGAACTGATGTAAGATCAGAACTGTGCTAGAAGAGGACCAGATGTTTTATGAGAACAGCTGTTTTCTTCAGATTTTCACCTCTCCATAGTGCAGGTAAGATCAGAGTAGATCACTTTGCAGTCCTGAAAAGTCATATGTGCACACATGCTACTATAAAGGCAGAGACAGGCAACAGAAACACAGCTATATTAAAATATTAAATAGCTATAAACATCCAAAGAAACTGGAAAAAAGTGATCAAACATAGGATGTGCAGAGGCTACACCTCATCCAGATCAGGCTGGGCCAGCTCAGTGCTCACACAGCAACCAAATAGCTGATTTTAAGGAATGATGCACACTTGCTCCTAAAAAAAAAACCCTGGTCTTCCCACAAATCTTTAGTTATGAATAAACAGAGAAGTTACTGAGAGTTTCAGCCAGCATCTTATGGCCCCACAAGGACTTCTACAAAAACCATTATCTGAGAATAGCAGCAACATCTAAAACCTGTGTTTTAAGAAAGGATGATTGTTCTCAGAAATAACTTAGCTAGGGGCTAAATTAGATTATTTCCTGTGGTAGCAATTGCTGAAATCTTGCTAAAATGTTCCAAAGTCTAACCAGAATGGACTAAGAACTACTGACAATACATCTAAAACTTGATCATGTCATGGTCAAGCCACTACTCCTCAGAGCATTGAACACCATGTAGTGTCACACAAGATTGCTCTAGTGAGAGAGTATAAATCATAGCACCTCTCAACCTTCTCTCTGCTTGGCTACACTTCTGAAGAGAAGTTTTGTTGCCTATTCTCCCCAATCAACCAAATGAAATATTTACTGCTGGATCCAGAATTATGAATTAATATATTTTTGTAATTTCCAAAAACCAGAACACTCACACAATGCTGCAGCAGAATCCATGTCAGAATTAAATGTGACTATAATCAAGATGGTAGGTCAAAGCAGGGTGCAGATCCACTCACAAGTCTCTCCAAGCTGATGCTGGCTCTGTACAAAAAGGACCATTAAAATGAGGTTTTTAGGAAGTTGATACATAAGCGAGCAAGAAAGAATGGCTTAAAGCAGAATTAAATGGGCCTCTATAAACAACACCAACAGTTTTCTCCACACAATCCCCACACCCTCTACCAGAAGGAGACAGAGACAAACGACAACAAAAGCTTCAGCAAAGATTCTGATCTAAATCATTCCTGTGTGCACAGTTCTAAGTTCATAGATCTATCTTTATACTTTTGTAAAGAGGAAAAACAGAAGAAGGATTTAAACATTTTTACAAAATGTTAGCAGCAAATGGCTTCATTTTTCTCAATTGTGTTTACATTATCTATCAATTTTTCTCGCTCTTCAAATCTCAGGGATTTTAAACATAGGGATGAGTTAGTAGCTTCTAATTACAATTGTTTTGGATAATGTTTCACACAGTGATACTTCACAGCATAAGAGTTGTGCTTTCTGACTTCCAAGGCCTTATATGAGAAATGGGCAAATGCCATTGTTTTGTGTGCTCAAGTCCATTAAAGCACAGGAAGATTAGAACATGCAGCTGAAAAGAATGTGCATCTCTAATACACAGCTAAATAAAACTAGATGTAGCCCCACACTCAATGCCTACTTTCCAAATATTGCTATTTGCTCATCTGTTCTTGAAATCCAAGTCTTATTCACCAACTGGAGGAGAGATTTTGTTTTTCTCCACAGAACATAAGCCCATGTAAGAAAGTTTTAATGCTTTAAACTTTTGTGCTGTAATCCTAAAAATAAATAGTACATTTTGTAACAGCTTGTAGTCTTATGACAGGAGATGGAACTCACCAGGAGATTCAAGGCAGAGGCATTTGAAATACTTTTCTTTTGTTCCAAACCAACACTTTTTTTTTTTTCAAGCAATTCTTTGGGTTGTGATTCTTCAGACCTTGAAATGAGTGTCAGCCCTGCCAGTATCTTGGGTTGGAATCTTCCACTATTCATGGGAGGATTAAACTGGTGCTGGTTACTTTACCTCACCCTCACACACACTTGATTTTCACAAGGCCCTGAATTAAAGTCAGGCCTTCTCTTTTCCCTTTGGGTGACAAAGAAAAACAACCCCTCATTCCAAGTAACCTGAGGGCAAAAGAGTGAAATTTGTCTTTCCTACACAATGTGTGCTGTTAATGATTGCCTAGAGATGTACAATTCTTATTTCACCTTATATTGAAAGCCCTTGACAACTAACAGCATCAGAGAAAGCAGTTGCCTTTAAGGTTGGTATGGTACCTAGTTTTTCAAGTCAGACTTGTCTTTTTTAATGTCTTACCATTACCAAACAGACCTCAGCTCTTTCTCCCATGGATCTGTGATCCTCTCCTTCTCAGCTCTGCAGTAACTAAAACAGACCCTAACTTAAGTGATGCTCTGGCATCTGCAGTGGCTCAGAAAGCAGACACCTGGGTTTTCTGACCTTTTCTGGACATGGATGACTCCTCTAACTCAATTTCACTTCCATTAATTACTGCCTACTTCCCCATATTTATCTGCAGCTGAAATTGAAGAGCGAGCTTTCTACAATCTTCGAACAATTGTACAGCAATGCATTACCAATGGTTTATTCTCAGGCAGTTTATACCACCAGTAACTTCACCAATACCTACTAAATGCACCTTATACATACACAGGACCCTTGGACATTCCTTTCTTGTCCTTTTGTGAAACATCAAGCAGAAAGTGAAGCTGACACAAACAACTGATCGCCTCGAGACACCAGCAGCCTGGCTTGGTCTGTAATTTGTATTCTTGCACTGTTACTGCAGGATGATTGCATAGCTATTTGCCATGCCATAAAAAGGTACAAGAGACCAAGCCCTGCCCTTCTTGGTCAGTGCTGAGCCTGTAATTTGTGGTGGAAAAAATCCTGGGCTAGCAGGAGGGGTGTGATGGGCCGTGTTTAGGTGTTCTGTGTGTGCCAATAATGCAGAGTGGTGAAACGTCACTGTGCAGGGCAGGAGAAGGCTGGCAGGCATGGGGCAGGAGAAGGCTAGAACGGGCCAGGAGAAGGCCAGCAGGTAGAAGGGATGCAGGCATGGGCCAGGAGAAGCGAGGCTGGCACAGGGCAGGAGAAGGCTAGAACGGGCTAGGAGAAGGCCAGCAGGCAGTGGGCAGGAGAAGTGATGCTGGCACGGGCCAGGAGAAGCCATGCAGGTTCAGGCCAGGAGAAGTCATGCAGGCTCAGGGCAGGAGAAGGCCAGCAGGCAGTGGGCAGGAGAAGCCATGCAGCATGGGGCAGGAGAAGCCATGCAGCAT
>JAHLSL010000013.1:3284352-3311704 GCA_025920805.1 Petroica traversi | reverse complement strand
TGCAGGCTCGGGGCTGGAGAAGCCATGCAGGCTCGGGGCTGGAGAAGGCCGGTGGGCACAGCTCAGCCCTGGTAAATCTTCCACAGCTCATTAATCCTGTGCCCTCAGCTCTGCTCTAAAGGTTTGTTTTCCCCAGAGTTATTCCGCAGTTAAACATGGCCTTGCCGTGCCCTGCACCACAGCACCAGGGACTGTTCAATGTCACAGCCTGAGCTGCTCTGAGGGAGGTTCTAAGGCATTAAATTCAGCCTAACCATCAGCCTAGTTCCTAGAAATACTTACAGAGAGCTGACAGCTAAACACAAAGACTTAAAGATCAGGTTTCATAATAAGTCAAGATGCTTTCTAAAGTAATATAAAAAATTAATTAAACAAGTAAGGAAGCAACAGAACTAAGTAATGAGAAGCAATTTAAATGTGCCTAGAAATGATTCCTCTTTCAAATAAATTAATGACCTTCCAATCACACATCCTTTTATTCATCCATGATTATGACTTTTTATGTTCTTTCTTTGCTAGTCTATTTCTTCAAACCTCAAATAATTAGTTGAAGGTGTTGGCAGCTGAAAGTAAATATAAATTGTGGAACAGATCTACAGCAAGCCATCAAATATACATGGGACAAATAAATATAAGTTAATGCAGTTAAACCAAAGGTAAAAGCTGTCCAGATTTATTTTATTTTTACTATTTTCATCTTTCTTATGTGTTTCCCTAAACCAATAAAAATAGCATAGTAGGGTGTGAAAATACAAAGAAAATACATTAACAGAAAGTACACAGCTATCCTAACTAAGGAAATTAATTGAGCAGAAAAGCAATTTACGAAGGAAGTTAAAAGGCACTAAAAAAAATCTCTGCTGGAAAAAGCAGGCTGTGAAGAGATAGAAAAGAGTTCTATAAACTCCATTCTGTGTCTGAGAAGAGATCACTGACGTAAACTTTAGTCAGAAAACTGTTATAAGCTTTTCCCCAGCTATCTCTCCTATTAAACAGCACCTATAGCATCACCAAAAAAATGTTCAGAGCTGAGGAGAGAGTATTTAGTTTCTAATAAGTTCATGCTTCCTATCATGTTATAACCAAGGCATTGCCAGCACTAACACAGGGCAGAATCCAGAAAACAGAATTGGATTTTCCATTCCTGTAACCTTCAAGAAAAATGGCTGATAGTCTCTGAGAATCACAAGCCTTGTATTTTTGCTACACTATTGCTAATTACCATCAGTAAGTACATAAAGTCTGTTACGGAAAAAATATAATTGCTGTGGTAGGAATAGGGTGTCAATACCATAAAGTACAAGCAAGTAGTTTGTTTCAGGGAAGGAAAGGGAGGGAGAGGGAATGAATGAGAATGGTAAAGCTTATTCCAGTGATAAACACAGCACAAAATTAAGGGTGGTTAATTCTGGTCCATAGTGATCCTCTAAAAGTTTAGGCTATGGTTTGTAAAGTACCAGTATCAATTTTCATATGCTTATGGCCTAAAGTAGAAGCTAAACTATCCTGAAGTACTGGAGACCTAAGAAAATACCCCAACAATGGCTGCTAAATTTCCATATGTTTGAGAACTGTTCTTCTGCTAGGCAGGTGTTCAACTGTACTGAGGTTTGTTGCCTTTTTTTCAAAGAAGCACTTTGAACACGCCACTCACAATTCTCTCTTTGCCCCTTTTCAAAGTAAACTTTGTTTCCCCAGGCAGTTGATCTTTCAGGCTTTCTAGTCTTTAATTGCATTTTAAGCAGATAGTCGCTCTGTGATGCTCTCTGTGGTGAAACAACACACATCATGGCATGTTCTCACTGTATATAAAGAAATGCTGTGCTAATGTAACCCTCTGATTAGTGCCTCCACAAACAGCAAGAGCCTGTTCTCTAATGCTAAGGAAAAAGACAGGAAGAGAACAACTGTGTGAGTGTACAACAGAGATCTTGCAGAAAGACATTAAGCCTCTTCACAGCACTCTTGAAATAGAAAATTCAGTCACAAAGAAGACAAGACATGGCTTTTAGATACTCTGGAAACAAAAAGTATTTTTGCTTGTGCACCTAAAGCTATTTGCTGTTCTACCTCCCTATCAGCTTCTCATCAAAGGCTGCCTACACAAATGCTTTGATAACAATAGGATCACAGCGATAAGAGTATTCATCATTCCAGCTCAACAGGAAACCAAAGAATGGTATTAAGCAGAAACTGAAGCCCAAGTTCTGCACTCAGAGTGTCTGGTTCAACACTGCAACAGGTTCACCTAGGTACACCTAGTCCACACCTTTGAAGGAGTACAACTCAATAGTTGTCTGGAACTTTTGCTAATAACCTGTACTTAATGGATTTACCTCATCAGGCCAGCAGGGACAGGTCAGCTGGGAAGTACAGCCAGTAGGAAATATCTGTGTGTGAAAAACACCACGGAGAAATGAATTGTGGCATACAAGAATTGAGTTCATCTGAAATCCCTAAACAACTTCATTTCCTGTAGAAGGATCTTGGAAAGATTAGTCTGCAGAGAATAAGGAGTTAAGTCTTCATTAATATTTCTGAAGTGGCCTTGGCAAGGGCCCTCCAGAACAGGGGTTAATCTGGCCTCTGTCAATTAGCTCTCACTCTGTCATAATCAACCACCTTCCACAACAGAAACTGTCCCTGCCTCACAATATAATACAGCTTCAACTTATCCAGTGATACAAGAAATGAAATGGTATTCACTACAAGCAGCTGAGCTTTTCTCAGAACCCACTCTGATGGGTGACTTAATTCCCTTAAATATTTATCCAATATTGAAGGAGCAGCACTTTGATTCTCCAGCAGCTCTGAAGATAGTTTTCCAGTGACTGAATGAAAATACAGTGAGAATCTTCTGTGGAAAATAGAAACTGAAACAATACCATGAACCCTCAGAAAAGTTTTAGGACCCATTAGCAGCAAAGTCAGTTTGAGCAGGGTCACCTGTTGTGTCCATCTGTGGCAATGAACTAATACCAGAACAACCCCAGCTGTGCTGTAAAGCAGATCAGTAAAAAGATCAAATGTTCGTTTTTTAGGTTTTTTGGTTCTGTTTGGGGCTTTTTCCTAAAGAAACACACACAGGTTTTGAAGTGGTTTCAACAGTCTGGGATAGACCAACGCAGGAATGGCTGAACTGAGGGGAAGGTGAGCAAGTGAACTGTCAGGGCAGGTCTGTCAGCCAAACCAGTAGCTCATGAAACTATTATTCTCAGCAAAAACTGGCATTATTACATGAAAGGCATAAACTAGATAATAATATTGTTCAAAATGTGACTGGATAGACATTAAAGTTGTCTCACTCAACCTCTCCTCGGCTGTAACAGGGAGGATAAGTCTTTCCTTTTCATTCATAGAGAAGACTCTGGGAACTGGAATGACTTCTGGAGGTATGATGTCCTAGGTCATGCAAAAGAGAAAAAGTAAGGGGGTTCTTACTGTTTCTAACAGGTAAAACCCCTTTCCAGCTGAGATTTTCTGATCTTGGCTGCACATCATTTAGAATGTGTAGAAATCTGATTTAAGGGGGTAAGAAGTATAATCACAAAAACCCCTCATTTTATAACACATCTCATGACCTCTGCTGCCCAAGTCTGCAGCCTCATCTGATCAGAAAGTACAGAACTTGTTGTATCGTATTTGATTTTGTGAAAGTCAATATTCTCAGCAGAGAGTGGGATAAAAAACACCAGCTCATGCCCACACTCTCACTAGACCTTTGAAAATTACAGGCTCTATCTTACTCATCAACAAACCAGCCCCTGTGAATTTGGTATTATGGAAGGTTACCAACACTCCAATAATTTCTTAATTCTTAGCTTAAAATGCCCAAACTAACCATTTCACTAATTGTGTGGTGTGAGGGCCAAAAGGCATAATGCTTTCCCTTGGTTTTGCTTTTACCTCTATGTCTCCAGCTAATACTGTTGCTGAACGTGGTTAGTAACAATGGCACTTTATCTCAGAAAACTATAATTTAAAAGTACAATCATGTTTTTCATGTTCTTCTCCCTCTAGGGATAGATTTCTGTGGTGAGCAGAACTGAAAACTGCTTTCATTTTATAACTCAGAAAGGTTAGGGCCAAAGGAGAGCTTTTGACACTCAAGTAAAGCCATTAATTCCTCTGAAAGTTGGGTTTGGTTCTATGTTTGTGTGTGTGTCCCTCAGGTGAGGCTACTTTCATACTGTACATAGCCGTAGTAGTAATTTTCATTCTTGCCCTGCTTATATTTTGATAACAAGCAGCTGCATTATCACCAAAAAATCTCTCCAAAGAGATACAAGGAAGAAGAGAGGCCGTCATGAACCCAAAAGATAATGACAGCACAGAAATATCTCTTCTAGGAATCCTGGAGTACAGGCCTTCAGCAGAGATGAGAGGGAAAGTCTTCCTTTCACCTACTAAGAACACAAAAATTTTTGAATGCTTTGTTGCAGCTAATTTGGAACAAAAGAAAAGGTAAAAGCAAGAGAGAAATGCTCTCACCCAGACTTAAGCTGTCAGAATGGAAATGAAGAGAAGAAATCAAAGAAAAATACTCTGTGATAACTTCATATGACTCACAAGCTTTAACAAACTCCCTTCAGAAATACTGTTAGGCAGAGTAAAAGCTCCCTTGTCTTCCTCTATTCAATTTACACATCCCAAGATGTGCTGTGAAAGGAAACACCGATATTTTCCTCCAAATCTTTAGGGAGAAAAAGCTTCATGTTTTTGCAGCTGCACTTGCCAGAACACTGTTCCCACCAGTCCCTTGGCTCTTTCCTCAAATGTCCCATAGTTTAGATTCCTTCAAGGGTAACTGTCAAATCCTCATATTAGTCCCCAGGACACAGAGACATAATCCCTGCCTTAAAACACTTCAAATGATTTTCCCATTTCGCAGTTGGTACAGCTCCTTCTCTATAACACTGCCAAAAAGAACCCAACACAGCACAGTGACCAAGCCAAAAATAATGAAAATTTTCTGGGTTTTTTTTTCTATTTCAGGACCCAGAAGCTGTGAAAGGCATGCACAATCTATTCAAAGCAGCAGTAGGGCACACGTGCCTTGAATTTTTAAGTTGCCCACCTGGATCTGTGTTGGGGGTTTTTAGAAGCTCCTTCACAAAGCACAGAGCTTTAGAACAAGGCTCAGCACCTGAGAACGTTTTCCTTTGTTCTTCTTGGCAATGGTAGCAAGTTTATCCTATCAATGCTCACAGAGCAGCCTGGCAGTGTTCACCCCAGAAGACTGAACCTCATTAAAGGGAGCAGTAAGATAAACCAGCCCCCAGGCCAGGTATCTCCCTCATGTCTTTTGCTTGACTCTGCCCACGCAAGCAATCAAATCCAGTAAAAGGTTAAGAATAGGAATACAATGGGTAAAATCTAAGGGTGGGAGTAGGAGTATTACAAGATGACAGCAAGTAAGGCAAAGCTCTACTTCAGTTCTTTCCTCTAGTAGCTACTCCAAAAATTAAAGGACTGTGAAAAAATAACTGCAATACTTGTAAAAGCTACCCCTGCACATGAAGTTAACTAGGGTTAATCTCTAATGCCTGCCTAATGCACACCTGTACAGACATACTGACATCTAAAAAAGACTGATTTACTTTATATAGGTTTGTGAAAAGTAATTAGTATTTTTCAGCAGTTAGGACTACACACAATAATGCTAAGCAAAGAACAATAATGTTCTTCATCACAGAAGAAATAAAAAACAGTTGGAAGCACTCAGCCTCCAGGTCTTCTAGAAACTCTCACTGGCTAGGATTTGACTCACAAGTAACAACTTTAAAATCAAAATGGCCTTGTTGGCCTCTGCAGCATTGAGCTGCACATGGATGTGGTTGAGTAGCAGAGGACACAGGATGTGCCAGCAACCCCAAGCAGGTGCCAGCAGGAACACTGCTCCTGAGGCAGAGAACTTCCCTCAGGGCCCAGCACAGGTACTGCAACCAAAATAGTGCACTCAGTATTTATAGCCCCACAGAGCAAAGGCTTTAGTCATCAGTGTGTGACCATGGACACACCCCTCAAGGGCTAAAAATGAAAAACTGTTCAGGACTCCTGACCCGGATCTGGTGAGTGATGCACCTACTCTCCCTCAGCAGAGATATTTTACTAGCCCCAGTTTTCCCTGCAGTTATTTACCCAGTGATATCTGAGCTCTCCTGCATGACATGCCTTGAGCAGAGCTAATGATTATATGATTAATCTGCATAACCCTTGCCTCGAAACAACTCTGTCAACCCTTGACAAGAGCAGTTGACAAAATTGCTTTCCCAGCCCCTCCAACACACAGCAAGTCACGCAAAATAAATTCTTTAGAGGCAGCAGGGCAAGGTCATTTGAGCCCTTTATGCCATTTAATTCCAAGTGTAGGTATATTCATCCGGCCAAAACAGCAGAAAATGCCTTTGCTTTCTTCAAAAGGTGAAACAAGCAAGTGATATTAGCTTTAAAGAAATGGCAGTAGGTGACACACCTTACAAAACATACCAAAATTAAACTTCAAATGGTAATGAAGCCTGAGTTTTATATGGAATCACTCACCAAACCAGGTTTTATCAGAATCAAAAGGCTTAAAGAAAAAAATAAAACCAAACCACAAACCAAAAATCCTGCCTGGTGCAATCCATCAACCCATTTTTAAGCTTTCCCATAAAACTCATATGGGATTTCTCAGCTTGTTGCCAGCACAGACTGCATTAATCTGAGCTTTTCACTGTTCTTTGAAAGGTACATCAAGATCAGATTTCCAAGACATCACAGCTGGTGTGTTCACAAATGAACGGCCAAAGCACATATGAAGACAAAGATTCCTTTTAATCCCTTGCATGAAATCTATTTTCCTCATTGTTAGTGAAAAACACAGAACACAGATTTTGTAAAAATGTATACACCATGCCTAAAACTGATGGTATCAGAAACTCCACTGCTTAGCTGCAATTTACTGTGATTTCCACTGCCCAAAATCATCTTCAGGATAAGTGTTCCACATCCTGTTTTGATTGCCTTGCCTGCTGCTGTTTCTGTGCCCACGGGTGAAGAACATTGAAGGGCAGCATGGAGAAAAGCAAGAAAAATCCAAAACAAATTAAAAATAAGAAAACAGTCATCACCTATTTCCCTAGAATATTCACCTTTTTTTGTTTGTTTGTTTCTCATGCTGTAGAAAAACATTAAACTAGAATTAAAGAATGCAGCATGTAATTTGCAACAGTTGTATTAATGAGAAAAAAAGTTATTTCTAAGCACCTGTCTTTACCAATCGCTACTTCCACACAGTGGTACTGCAGACAGCTTTAAACAGGGCAGTGGAATGGAAAAGAAGAGAATATAACTAAGGACTGCCCCAAAACCTCACATTTACTTTCCTAGGCCCTGCTTGCTTCAGGAGTATCTTTGCAGAAGTCCCCAAGATAAAGATGTAGGGTAGGGTGATATAACACTTGGTATACAATTGGTATACTAAATACATTTTCTGGCAATTTGCCTCAAGTGGAAAGAGAAACAGAGTAAGCAAAGCCCAATTCCCTCTGAAGATTAGTTCTGATTTTATTTCTAAACAGCCAAACTGCTTAACTATGTGAATTTGTATTTTTACTGCTGACAGATGAAGGTGACATCACTTACAAGGAAGGCTTGATAATCCACTTTTAGGTATTTATTTTCATCAATTATTTAACCAAAAGGTGCTTGCACTGAATTTGCAACTGTGCAGAAAGATCCACACAATATTTAATTTTTTAATCTCTTTCTAATCTCCACACACCTAAATGCATTTTATAAAAATTGATTAATTTTTAACCAAAAATTGTCTTCTTACTAATTAATTCTGTAACACACATTTAAATTTTAGTTGCCATCCAAGAAAACTGAATTATTTTTCAGCATTGAACTCTCTTTGAACTCACAACGTCCAGAAAGGTTTTCTGGCCATTGCTCCACTCAGAACAGTGTCAAAAGGGCACAGACCTAAAGAATCTTTTCCCACAAGGTGTGTCCCTTCCCGGGCTGTCGTCTGACAGACACATGAAAAACATCCAGTGACCACAGAAGAGAATAGCTAAAGGGACAAAGGTGACAGCTGTACAAACATATTTTCAATGCCAGGTTTATGCAGGGCAGTGAAATGCTTGGTTCTTAACCTTCTGAAGCCATCCTATATAAAGTCTCCCCAGCTGTTTCCCAGAAAAATCAAAAGCTCCAAAATGTGACTTCACAGAAAAGTCAAACATCTTATAAAATGAACCAGTCAGATTCTGTCTGTGGCAAATTTTACAGAAACCTCCTGACACTGCCTAAAAGGCTGGTTTGGTTTTGCTTTCTGAGTTTCTACCTCTTGGCTCTTGCTTGTGAAGGCTTGGGCAGATCTCAGTTTTAGCCTTCAAATTACAAAGTGTCCGTGGTGCGTTTGACACGGCTCCAGGACAGCGATGTCACACAGGCTGCCTGAGCTGCACAAGCCTGGCACTGTCCCCTGCCAGGACACAGCCTGCCACTCCTCTCCTACAGGCACTCAGAGCAGAGACAAAAGAGGGAGGATGTAACCTACAGGGGTGAAGCTTTGCCTGCTGTACAAGGGAAAATAAATTCATTACAAAAACCAGAAGGAATTCGTTTAGTGCACAAATGGGGATTCCTTTTGGTATCTGGCACCTCTAATAATAAAGAAACAGCTAAGGAGTTAGAACCAGGTGATGCCAAAAGAGACTCTGATTTACTTGTTCATTGGTGATCTGAACATTTGGCCTACAGCAGGAATAATTTGGAAGCCAATTGCTTAAACATGTCTGCAAGTCAGAGCAGGGATTTTTCACCCATCTGAATAGAAACCAACACCATCCCCCTTCACTTATTTTACCTTAAAGAGCTCCAGTTTGTCTGTGAACTCAACTACAGGAACAGAAGTGGAGCAAAAACTCCTGCTGCCTTCCACTGAAACCAGTCCAGGAGAATTCATTGGTATTCAGACCATTCTACTGAGGCGGATGAAAATAACAAGAATATACAGCATAGGACCACAGCTCTACTGCTGGGTCTTCCTGATGTTGTTTTAAGCAGTGCAATTCATTTAATGAGGAAAAACATGCAGATTTGAACAGGAAACAAGATACACAGCTAAGCTGGTCAGGAATTCATTGATGAAATGCCAAATAAGACTTGTAACTTGATGTGAGAGAAACCTCTTCTTGTGTGAATGATGGCACCAGTGCCACTTTGTGAAGGTCACTACAGCACCACTGGGGAATCCACAGCAGCCTGAATCAGTCAGCAAAGGTGCCAAGGACAGACACGTTCTTGTGCAGCAAAAGGGAAACACAGGGGTAAAATCTCACAGAGGCCCAAGAAGTTTGAATTGCAAAGTTGTGGGCTGTGTCAGCTTTTGTTCATGGCCAGAGCACTCTGGACACAGGGAGCAGCTGAGCAGCAGTGGGAGCAGAAATGCTGCAGGTGTGAAGCTGCTGCCAGTGGGAGCATTCACCTGCACGATTTGCTCCTCACCTCAGGTCAGGTATTTGAATAGTCCTCATTTCAGAACATGCTCCATTAAAGGTGATCTGTTTCTCAGGTGAGAGGAAGCTTTAAGACATGCAAAGATTAACATTTGGCAAATCTTCCACATTTCTCAGCTGAAGGAATGAATGTAAATATCAACTTACCTGATACTAACAGGTGTTTTCCTGTAGTTGTTACATTGCTTGCATTGCTGCTGAGTCACAGTATGAAAATCCCTTACCAGAAGAATCAGGTCAATGGGAGTATCCACATGAAACCAGGAACACTAAAAAGAAAAAAATAATAATAATATTTACACCTGAGTCAGCATTAACCAGACTGAATCACTGTCAGACAAACAAGGAAGTTAGGAAACTCTCTCTGACAGGTATTTTGTTTGGGAATTTCCTCTTCCATATAACTTGAGATATTTTAAATCAGTTTCTGTTGCAGAAGCTGATTAAAGGAATAATAATGGGAAATCAAATATTCCTTAAAATTAAGTATTATATTAATAGCATTAAATGACAGTGTCCTCTAAATCCAGTCTCTTGACATATAGAGTGATAAATTACTTTTACAATTATGTATTTGATACATAACAATGCATTTTTGAGCTTACATGGCTAGGACAGTTGCCCTGTATGCACACTATAATATTATCTGTGTGTCCACATTAATGCACTCACAAGTTTTTGCAAATTACAAAAAACTTATTCTGCTGATAAAGAAAACTTCCATGCAGATAATATAAATTCAACTGTTCAAGGTACCTTGACTTGCACCTCAAAGGGTTTTCAGTGCACTTTGAGGAGGACATGGGAGTCTGTTTCACTCTTGGTGTAGAGAACATTTTGTGGTCACTGTAGCAGAAAAAATATTTTGGAAATAATGAAGCTGGTGACAGAAGGATTCATCCCAGTGAAACCACAAGAAAGGAAAATCAGGACAGTAACACTGCTCACTTATCTCTGAGGAATACTGGTATATAACTTGCATTATATTTTATCCTCTTTACTGTGAAACCATCAGAGGACTCTAATCCCAATTGCCATAACTGTGTCCTTGCTTTAGTTGGTGCTCACGTTTATCCTTCACATATGAGATTAAAATACATGTTTTTTTCTTCACTCAGTGGTTCATCCCTTTGGCTCAGCACCTGATCTCTTTACAGCCATAATGGTTTTTAAAAGCAGTTGCTCTGCATTGTTGAAATCAAAGGATAGAACTGGCATAACATCACTAAAACTCCTCCTTATATTCAGCACCTTAAATCTACATTTTGGTCTTTGGTCCCCTACACTGTAAATAGCTCTACTTCTACTTTGGAAAACCTCCATTCTACATTAGAAAACCTCCATTTGGTCATGACATTTTGCTACTAAGTTTTTATGGCAATAATTAAAAGTAATTTTCAATGCCACTGAGTTAGTTTCATTAAAATTAAGTATTTCTAATCAAAGACTTTAATCCCTCTTGAACAAGTGGGTTTGTGCACAGGAACAGAAGAAAATACAAAGCTTTCATGACAATTTAGCCAGAATACAGAAGATACAGTTAATAATTTTAATCTGACTGAAGTTCATAGAGCATTCCTGCCAACCCTCAACACTGAAGAGAAAGAATAAATAATTTCTCTACTGACTTGTGCTTCAATAGGATATAGAAACCAGATGAAAACATTGCTTTTTGTAATCACTGGGTTAATCAAACATTTCTGGCAGACTCCATAGCAAGTGAAGGACTATAAAAGAATATTTTATTCTCCTTTGAAAATTGTATGAGTGAGAAGAAATGAGATTTTTAGTGACTCACTAGATATTTGTGTAACATTAAGTAAATTTTGTCTAGGCAACACTTAGGAAAAAGAAAGCTTTTGTTATTCCAAACCTTTATCTTTTAAATGGAAGTATGAGAAATATCCGTCATTCGCACTCAATTTATTCTTCAAGAATCCTAGAACTGCACTTTCAGTACCAAGTAAGCAAATGGACAGACCACAGGTAATGAAAAGAAAAAAGGAATCTTAGTTTCTTTTGAAAGACTTTCCACGTAAAAGACCTAATGATTTGCATCAGTGATGTCCAAGCCTGTCATGTTACTGCAGAATATTCTGAGGTTCCAATTTTTTCCCCCAAAATAAATTCCTTGCCTGGAACAAGCATTTCAAATGTCCAGCCAGCAAAATCCATTAAAGAAGGGCATAAAGGTACTCTGAGATATTTCTGTCTTGAGCTGAATTCTGGCTTTTCTCTGTCCTGGTCTATAGATCGAACCTGAATCTCTCTCTACACCCTTGTGAAGATACTGATGCAAACTTTACACTTTCTTCCCTTACCATTATGGTCAATCATCTGTTCTCTTATCAAAGGACATCTTTCCCATTTGCCTCTTCTAACGAGATTTTAATCTCCAATTCCAGAAGCTGCAATATTAACCTGCCCACTCCATGCCATTCATTATCTTCATTACTCAGCCAAACATTCTTCTTTCCTGCCCCCTTACAGGGGGCACATCTTTTCTAGTCACAGGATTTCAATTTACAAAGGATTGGCTGAAAAGAGCTCCTTTCAGGCACAACTACAGGAAAGACCAAAAACAGCAGCAGATTTTTTCCTTCCAAAAAATCAGGTGCCAAATTAAAGTGATCACATGAGAATGTCACAAAAAGCTTTCTAGCTAACACACCTGCAGAATAAAACTTGACCAAAGCACACTTCAAAGATTCAGAAAATAAAGAAGTCTCTACTTTTCATACTTTTTTTTGGTCTTGGTTTCAAATAAGTTGAAGGGTAAATTATCATCTGTGATGTTGTACCTGTTTCAGGCAGAACTTTCAGTCATTTAGCAAGATCCAAATACCATAGGGAAGAATCACACAATAAAAATATGACCCACCACACACCTGTAAAGGCTCACTAAATTTGAATATAACATCATTAAACATCCTGGGGTTTTTTTTCCCTTTGCTATTTCAAATGTATTTCTTTTGCTTACAGTAAAGCACAAACAGAAAATGCAAGGGTCCACATGAGTGGTTGGGAAACTAAGTGTACTCTGCAAAGAACATAATAGGATTAGGAAAACAATGGCATTTCTTGTTAAATAGGGAGCAAGGAGGCTGTTTATGAGGTTTGGGGGTTACTTGACTTATTCAGGAAAGCATCTTAGAGAGCTGCAGCTGATCACAAGTGGAAGGCATGGGGCACAAGGGCACATAAATCATGCACTGAGCACAAGAGGGAGAAATTCATTCCTTTCATCTCTTCTGTGCTCTACTCCAAGGAGTGGTTATTATTTCATCTATTGCAAACTGACTGAAGGAAAATATTTTATCCTCTTCTCCAAAACTTTACTCAATAACTAAGGAAAAAAAACCAATGACAGAATCAACAAAAGCTTGGGAAAGAGCACCGGACAAGGAAAGGAAGCACAATAATACGAATGCAAAAGGATTTTCATATTTAAATGAGATTCAGCCTCATGAATCATTAACATTTCCATCTCACGAGGACAAGTTATCTCAAGACATCCATCTAACTTCTTTGATGTTCTTTAAATGGGACATAAATACAATTCCTTCTATTACATTGCTGCTGCCAAAGACAACCTTTGTGGTTGGTTTGGTTTTTTATTGTTTGGGGGTTTTTTTCCCCCTGCAGTTACATTTTCAACAACTACACAAAGCAGCTTTCCCTTCACAGAAAACAGTAGAATGTTAAACCTAAATTATTCTGTGAGACAAAGATAAGCATCTTCTGCTTCATGATGGAAATCATTCTGATTTTGCAATTGATGATTTGTAAAGCCACAAGCCAAGCAATGAAACCTGACACCCTGGACAAGCACCAGCTCCTGACAGAGTAAACAAACTTCAACAGCCATAGAACTGAACTCTGTACTCTTCCATTTGCCATCCAACTTCCTTGTGGATAAATGCACCAACTGGATCGTAATACATGCCTGAGCACCGCTGCTTTAGATCTTTTCCTACAAAGCATCTCATTTTAGATGTTTCACTTACAATGCAAATAAACAACAAAAGAAGGTCACTAACACGTGACCTTTTGTCTAAAGATGGTGTTTGCCCTTGCCAAGAACTGCATTCCTTCAGATGCCCTGGGGACTCTCTGCAAGAATGATTTTGCATCTGAAGTTCCTTACCTGTACTTCACCTACGCCTGAGCTAACAAAACACCAAAGCTGAGTAAGTTACTCTGGATTCCAACTCTTGGAAGTGAAGTTTGCAGCTGGACTGGACTGTGACAGAGTGCACCGTTGCTCTTTATCCTATTTTCCCCAATGCAGAAGGATTTTGTTCCTCACTGAGGAATGATGACCCTGAAAGTTAAGCCTGAGCACTGACTTTTAGCTCTTCATCTGAGGACTCTGCAATGTTGTCAAAAATGGTCAAAAATGAATCATGTAGCTGCTGGATTTCAAGCCTAGAAACTGGTATTTCAAGACTGCACCTAACACTGACTGAATTTCATCAGAACTCTTGTTGGGACAGTAAGAAGTCCAGGACACAGTTTGAAATTGCCAAAGTTACAAGTGACAGATCATTTATCAGTAATAAGCTGATAAAAAAGCCACAAGAGTGCAGAGACCTGAGCCCCTTCTCCATTCTTGCACTCTACAGCATTTAACAGATTCCATAATAAAAGCAGATTATAACAACTACATATATGGATCCTTTTAATGAAAATATAATAAAAAAGTTAAATTATTGAATGTCATATATGCAAAGATCCCCCATATATAGCAAGCCATTCTGAAATGCAAGCTTACTGGAAAGCAGACACAGCACATGCTGCAAGCCTGGGCTCTGTGGATGAAAACTTCCCAAGAGCAGCCCCAAACTGGAGCAATTTCAGCCATCACAGACCCAGGCGTGGTTCCTTTATCTTTGCAGTTCATTCTGCTTGCCCTGCAGCTGAACTTAGCCTATTAATATATAACAGTAAGGAAAGATTTCCTCTGGAGACAGCAATGCACTCAAAACAATAGGTAGCTGGTATTATTTTCATCTTACAGCAAAAGCAAGTGATCACATAACAGCTCTCCTGGACTCCCAACACCTCAGCCTTGAGAGCACATTCCATTTTACTGGGATCACAGCAGACAATTTCTCCCAAATCAGGCACAATACTGGTGCAAACCAGCACCTTCCTCATCTGCAGTGCTAAATAAAACATGACTCAGAATCTCAAAGAACAACATTCTCTTCTCTCAAGCATGTTCTGAAGTAGCAAAGATTTCTACAGAACACAACAGAAGCATGATACAAAGACGTAAGAAATCAGCACAGGAACACCAGTTAAACTGCTACTTTGGTCAAATTAATTACCAGTCTTAATAATCCTTCCAAAGTCAGAATGGTGAGAAACACACATTTAGATCTCTTGGTTTTAGACACTGGGAAAATACTCTTTTACAGAGAGGTTTGGGGCTTGATGTGGATGTTTTAGGCACAGCCAGTCCCCAGGGGTAACAGTACAAACAATTCCTTTCAACATTTGAGTTGCACCATTATTCTGACACTGATGAGACACACTCCCTACAATCCCATCCCCCCTCACTAATAAATGCTTAGATAAAAACTCCCACCACCTTCACCAAACAGGACCACTTCCTCATTGCTGTGGTAACAGCACTTTGAGCTGGAGAACCAAAAAAAGATGAGCACAACCTTTTCAATCCATTCCCTGTGACAACTAAGAAAATCCTTTCTGCCAGTTGATGCCAGGAAGATGACAATTAGACTACCCTTGACAGCAGCCATGGACATCAATCAGAGCTGTTGTGCAAAACAGAGTGCCCAGCTCAGAGCTGCACTGGCCTCAGGCAGGCAGCTTTCCTGCTTCTCTGGATCACACAGGAACTTCCAGCACCTTGCAGAGCAAAACGCAAAACTGGAGAAATGATGGACAGTTTTAAACACCCACACCTGAAAGTCATAACCATCATTTGTGCTCATTCACACGTACCTGGAAACAAGGCAGATTTTCAATAGAAATCTCCATAACACTGGGCTGCCTCTGTGCTCTGGGATAATAAGCTCTTAAAAATAAAAATTTTAAGACTCTCTTTGAAGTAGATTTGTCAGTCTACATCAGTTTCACTTCATGATAATACTATACTGTAGATGTCACTTAAGTCTATTAGCTGTATTAACATTTACATCACATATTTCAATATCACTGATTCATCTAGTTTCTCAGAAAAATGTACCTGCTGCTGAAATCTGAGCAGAGACTTGTAGCCCATGTGATATTTCTAAGATCTGAACAACAGCTTTGTACTCACAAAAAGCAAGAAAAGCAAAATGATCTGGAATGACTCTCCATCACTCACAAGTCAAGATGCAAAATTGTAATTACATGTTGCCAAGTGTAAAAAAAAAAAAAGTTTTATTCCAGAGTTTCTTTAGAGGGGTTTTTTTATTTGTTTTGTTTCTTGCTGTGGGTTCAGGGAGGCTTTTTTTAGTTTTTTAGATGTTTTTATTTTCCTGAACCATCTTCAATGAAATATTTTTAGAACCTGTCTAAATGAAGTTCTAAAGAAGAAAGAAGAGCACATTTCCAGGCAACAAATCACTACCTGACAGGACTCAATTTACTGAGGTATTTTTAATTGCTTGAACCAAAATGCACATGACTCATTTTGTCAAAACTAGAATTACTACTATTAAAAAAGGGGATTAACATGATAATTATTCCTGATGCCCAAATTAGTGTCCCTCAATCTGCAAAGATGTTGAAAAGATGAAAGAGCTCTCAGTCAGATTGTCCTGAGTAGAACAGCCCTGCACTAAAATTCCATTAATAATAGGAAATTTGTTCAAAGTGGCCCAAACCAACTGTTATTCATTAAAACCAACCCTGTCCCTTAAATATGCCAGTAACTTGGAACATTTCTAGCATTTCTGCCTATCCATTACTGCAAAATAAACAGGGAAAAAAAGGAATTTTGAAAATCTCCAACACATCACCACAGTTATTGGATACAATAATTGTGCCTTCACCACAAGAAGGTTATGCAGCACTTCCTGCTTTGTGCAGACCCCATGCTCAGTGTTCTGGACAAATACAAATGTTTAAATGTGAACCACAAGTTCAACATATAGAGACCACAAGGCACACCAGAACTCCCAAGAGCTACAGCAGTGGCTTAGGCATATACTTAGTCTCATGTTTTACAATAACCTGCCAAATTTTTTTATGTCTTGGCATTTGCTGCATATTGCCAGTCTTTTGAATTAATGTGAATTCAAGTAGGTGGAATATATAGTTCCAGGGAAATTCCATTATAACATATCATAAATTAATCTTACCACCTACTATACCATCAAGTTCCTGTTGTGCCTACGGATTAGTTCACTCAAGTATTTAACTTGTTTCCTATTAAAGCATCTGAACTCTGAAACTGTACATTTTCTAAAACTTGAAAGGCATTCACAAGGAACTCACTTGATAAAAATCAGTCATATTCTTGCATTTTTATCTCATGATGACTATACTCATGTGCTTCTATTTTTATTAGGATTTGTCATTTACTAATTATTTTTACATCTTCCCTGATTAAATAAAGGACGGATAATCCAAATCACAACTTTATGAAAAAATAGTTTGATTTAAATATCAGAGTATTAGAACATATGAAAAACAACTTGCATAAAGGATATATTTATATTCTAATAACATTCCCCAGAGCACACACAATTTCTTCTCTGAATATCTTGACATTTCATCCTCTGTTTGGGCACAGAGGGAAGAAACCCAACTTAAAAAAAAAAACAAAACAAAACCCCCAGAAACAAACCCAAAACAGCAGTGACATGTTGATTAAGATTAAACTCACACAGGCCTTGCTAGAAAGCAAGGATGGATTCCTTCATCCAGTTCAAACTAGTTCTCCCATTTTGGCACAAGCACAGGTCTTCACTAACTGACTTACAGATTAACATGGCAATGAAAATAATAAAAGCTCTTCTTGGTACCTTCATTTCTCCTGAAAGCTTGCAGGTGGAGGTTAAAATAAAGCAGTGTGAAGCGGAGCCCCACAAGTCCCTGGCCACCATTCTGGCAATATTCATCAGAGGCACTGTCGAGCAGGAATTCAGGAGTTAAATATTTTGACTTTGACAGGCACATCTGTTTTAGGCATCTGCACATTTCCCTTGTGACCACTTGTCCACCAGAAACTGGGCAAAAGCTAAAGGTATCTTGTATATCAAGAAATACCTGTAAAAGAAGGAGAAAAGAAGGACAGACTAAAAGACAGAGAAAAGACAAGGAAGAAAGGGAAGAGGAACACAGAAACCTCCAAACAATAACAGCAGAAGGAATATCCAAGAGAAGGATGTTCCCAAGAAGACAAAACCAGCAGGAAAAGTCTCAGAGAAGAAAAGGAGAAAGTAAAGAGATGAATCTAAATGATCCATGAACATTTGGATCCATGTGCAAACACAGCCAGTTGAAAGAACGTAACCCTGCCTGGGAGCACACCCGAGGGCTTGAGTCTCCATTTGTTCATTCTTTCCTGGAAACAAAACAGGTTTCAGTTCAGATTAGGATGGCATCGAAGCTTTTTGCTTTGTTACTATTATTCTAAAACTGACTGCAATATCAAAAGCTCATCAAACAAGTCCTCAGTTTGAAAACGTGAATTCTTGTTACCCACAATACAAGAATTAGGGTTCAAGAAATAAAATCTTATCGATATGAGATAAAAAGTGGATGTGATAATTTCCTAATTTTTTTTAATTGAAGACTGAAATGTTTCTGAATAGATAGAGCATAACAAAATCCTTTCTTCCTCCTATCCCCACCCACCCAAAGTCAGAACTCAGTTCTTGAGAAACACAAGCTGGATCCTGAAAACATTTACCATTTAGGACAAGTTTGGTGTTTACAGCTGGATGAATGAAACGCAGCAGTGAGCCCTTTGAGCAGCTCAGAGACACACGAGTGCATTGAACTTCAAAGAAAGCATTGCAGGGTGTGTGAGTACAAGCATGGCTCTACTTAGCACTCACAAACATCAGACTTAAAACTCACGTGTATTTGCAGGTGCTCAAGAAGGAATGGGCTAAATACAATTTAACCCTTTGAGCTGCATGTGTGACTGAAATCAAGTTTAATAAATTTATCGTAGGTTAGGCTCGTTCCTACATGTCAGAACCATCATAACAGCTCCAGCTGCCAAAAAGAACCACTTTTGTTGCCCTCCTTATGTGTTTTCCATTTATCCCACGTCTCTCAAGCACAAAAACCATTATTAAGTCAACATTATTCAACAAAGAGGCAGAAAATGGACCACGTTTGTTTGGCTGTGTTGGTTTGGTTTTTTCCCTGGGACAGATTGCTGTTCTTTCAAGAGTTAAATCAAAGCACGAAGCATTCCAGCAAGCATCAAAGCTGGCACAAGGTGCTCAGTGAGAACACGTAGGCAGGAAGACAGGAACAAGGAGATGGGGGTGATATGACTCCCTGTTCCAGCAGCTGTGAGCTGCTAAGTCTGTCCCCACTGTGCTAAGAACCATGCAGATAGTGGGCAGATATTTAGCAGTTTTTCCTTTTGCTGCACAGCCAAGTAATTAAGTCAGACTTAAGGTGGTGAAGCACCCACAACAGAAAACAGCACCTACACAAGATAAGAATCGCCTCACCTCCAGCTCCAGTTCTGCCACGCAGGAGGTGTGCACACAGAAAAAGCTCTGCTCAGACTTTCTGTCTGCTCTCAGAGAACTTGAATGAAACTGGTATTATATATATTTGTTATCAAACTATTCAAGTCAAAGTTGTAGTTAGAGGATTAAAATAGAGGGGATTTTTTTCCACATGAGACTTAAAGAGACATTGTGGGCATTTGCTTTAAGCAACAAACCTTTCCTGTAGTTAATGCAAAACAAAACCATTCTCCATAGGGCAGCTCAGAACAGGAATCTGGGTCAGGTGCTCTGAATTGCTGGTAGAAGAGCCTTGCTTTTTAAAGAAGCCTGGGAAAGAACCATTTTAAATACTTGTATATTTTGGAAGCATGATCCCACAAATTCTGAAAAAGAAATTACAAAACTACATTAGGTCTTTGCAACTCAGTGGGGCTTTTTTTCCCAGATATATAAAAACTCAAACAGTACATTGAGATTTTGGTCCCTAAAGGAAAGCTGTAAATACATGGATTTGAAACAGCCTCATCCCTAATTTAATTTTTTTCTTTTTCACCACTACTGACACTTACTACTCCTTCTGTAGAGTGCATTCATCTACGTTTAAACAAAGACTGTAAGGCTTTCAGTCAACCTGAGTTTGCCCTACTGATATAAAGGCAGAGATACAACAGGTATCTGAGGAGGAGGGTTTAAAATCATTAGCAGAGAATAAACTGCTCTGCAGTTTTTCTGAACCTATACTTCTTCCTAAAAGTTTGAGCAGGGAAAAAACCTTATTTAACTAGACCAGGAATGACTTCCCCTCCTCTAATCTGGGCCTACCTAGAAGCAACGTTTGGATAACCATAAGGGAACTATTTCCTCTTCTCTCACCTCTTCCTCCTCCAAATGATTTATATCACTGGTATCCTCTGCATAACCAGCTCATAAAAACCTCCTCACAGCTCTAAATCTGCATGTAGAACACACTTTCCTATTGACAAAAGTGAAGAAATGTTAAAAGAAATTGCCTCCAAACACAGTCCTAAAAATTTTGCTGAGTAAAAGTAGTTGGAAACATGGCAAACCTGTCCCTCTAAAAGTTTTGTTCTATCTTCAAGCAAGTCAAAACCATTGGAAGAATGTGATCAATAAAGAAAAACAACACTTATCTGTCCCTTAGCAATAAAATTTGCTGTACTGACAGCATGAGAAGGCAGCTAGTTAATATTTGAACATCTGAATTGTTCTGCCATTTACCTTTCTGTCACAAGAAAAGACCCTTTTAATGATGAGAATGATGTGTAGTGAATCATATTTAATATCAGCCTGACTAGAAGAAAAATTCTGTGGTGATCAAGGACATTAAGCCTACTAAATCTTCCTATACATTCGGGTGTGTTGGAGATCATCCAGGCTTAAATGATCATATATATTCAGGTATGCTGTAGAACATAAAATATGTAAACCACTAACTATTCAATTATATAGAATTATATGTAAATTCCAGGAGATTTAATTATACACAAAATAATTAGCTTAGAAAAAGAAAAGGGATCACAGACCAACTGACTTAAACTGCATGTACTTAAAAGTGTTTCCAAGTGGCATCACCTTCAAAGAAATGTAGGGTCAGATCAACCAGAAATCTGGCTTTGACCCCATAAACACTTTGCAAGTGTGGCAGAGCAAGGCCATGCACTAGAATTCAGAAGACACAAGACACTACATTGGCACCATGATCCAGTAACTCCACAGCTTCTTTTGAATAGGATTTTAACAACCCCGAAGTTAACTTGTGTAATCAAGAGACATAAAAGCTTGCTGAGTAAAATTAATGTCCCAGTTGCAAAGAGGTAAAAATAGCTGAATTTAATCAAGAATTATGTCTGGAATACTGGCCCTTGTACCCCTGACAACATAACCTGGCTTCAGACACATTTGCAAAGTAGCTCTGCTGCAGACAGACTTCCTAACTCTGTTGATAGCAGCTTCAATTTAAGTTTATACAGCTAAATCCTCAGGGAAATAATCAATTTTTAGCCTATTGCTAAAAACTAGAGTAAATATTCTCAGAGTCTTAATTATTTCACTAGATCTTAAACAACAACATCAAATCCTTCCTTCACCCTGCTACTAACAGCAGCAAACGTGCACAAGAAATGGGAGTTTGGCTCACCCCTTACTTGGCAAGCCCAAGGCAGAGCTTTTTCCCCCAAACACTCTCTCTGACCCATATGCAGTGTGGGGAGGAGCTGTGTTCTCTCTCTGAAGCCTCCTGACTCAATCTGTGCCATAGCTCCAAACATCAATTCCATCCAACTCTCCCCTCGAGGGTCCCCAAAACTGTGATGTGCCTGGGGCAGGTGACCTCAATCCTCCACCCTGCTCCTGTGCAAACACACACAGCCTGCAGTTTCATTATTGGTGTTTGCTTTCATTTTAAAGGTTTGCTAGCATTGATTATGCATACTGCCTTGTTTCACTGATACTGTGTTTGGCTTTTGATAGCAGCAATGGCTGTAGCAATAAAAACAAATCCTACTAAATGACTACCTTAACAAAATAATGGTCTAAATAATAAGGGCCCCAGTACAGACAGGAAGATTGATTAAGATGGACAGCCTGAAAGACATGAAAACAGCATTATTAATCATGACTTGAACAAGGGAAAATAGCAAAGCCTTCAGCCCAAGTAGAAAAGAATACTTGAGAATTACATGCTAGTAGTACTCGCTGTCAAAAGTTGCTCATTTGCAGTGGTCAAACTGTGCTTTAAAATGATACAACTGACCAATGAAATCAGGATTCAAGTACTCCCATATCCTCACACCAGGTAAAAATAGGACTTTTTTTTTTTTCTGCAAAGAAAGCCTTGTTCCAGCCACAGAGTGGGACTGACCCATGTTATTGTTTGACAGTTTGATAGCATAGCTGAAGCATTTTAAGACATGAAAAACAACCCCGTGCACCAATGCCATTGCAGTTTGCATTTTTGGATAACCATTTACACTAATAGAAGGAAACCCTCTAGTTAATACCTTCTCACCATCTGACAGTAATCTGTAAAAATAACAGTAGCCCTTTGTGCCAAGGATGGGGTAGGTGGTGGACGTTCCACAGCTCTTGTTGCTGTCACCAGCATGTCCTGCTCCTTCACTGAGGGGACAGCAGGACAGAGCTGCCTCTCCCTGCTGAGGTGGGGATAAATCATGGCAGGGGCAGAGAGTGGAGATCAGCACAGTACCCTGCTCTCCCCCCCACAGCCACACCTTGTGCCAGGGGAGTGACAGAGCAGCCTGACCAGCAGCCCTAACTCCTTGTTCTCCTTTCTTACAGAAACACAGCAACTGCAGTCCCTGGAAATACCCACAAATGAGATGGGGTTAAAACCAAAACAAAGCCTGTGTGCATTATCCTAATCTCTTACCATCTCATCTGATAACAGAATCCAACAGAATTCCCCCAGTGTCTTGATACCTGACACCTTTGAGGTATCACTCTTAAAGCAGGAGCCACCTGTGCTGCCTCAGGTGATTCCAGGGTAGCTGCAGAGGTTCTTCTCTCCTCTCAGGTGAGCAGCAAAAGCATAAGCTGATGTCATGTGATGGTCTAAATTCACTGACTTGATGGACTCCAGCTTGTCCTTGTTGATTGATGAGACAACTTACAGCTGCAAATCAAAAGGGATTTGGGAGAAGAAACTAAAAGCACCCCCAACCTGAGCAAGCACACCACAGCTGAATTGAATCTCTCTATGCTGCCTCTATTCTGTGCACAAACAGAATCTTAATCTCCTGAACCTTAAATTAACACCAAAAATCAATGGTTTTTTTCAAAAGAGCTGGAAAACCAAGCAAGAAATCAGAAAACGTTGCTTGTGTTCTTTCACAGCACGGTTTTCTCCAGTCCTCACAGGAATATAAAACCAACTATGAATAGGACTGTGGTGAGCAAGAAAATTGCATCAATACATCCACTTCCTTGTTCTCCCATCTATATTAACTGTAAAGAAAAGCTGTCATAAGGGGAAGTAGAACACTTACATTGCTCAGAATCAACACTGGCAGCTGGCATGTTGAAACCAAATGCAAGGGGGTGTAGGCAGTAAACACCATAAAAACCTTTTTTAAATTTCAGTTCTTCTTAAAAACTAACAACAGTCTTAAATGTTCAAAATGCTGGGATCAGTCTCCTGATAGAAGGCAGCATGGGGGTATTTGTAAAACCTTGAGAGATTCTGGGCTCCTTTTAAATGTAGCTCAGATTTTCAATCTTTTAGGAACTCCAAGATGGCATGTGCATGTCTGTTCTATACAAACATAAAATATAGGCTTTATTTAAGAAAGACAAAAAAAAAGCCTAAGATTTGAATGCAATTACTTACTCAAGGAAGCAAGGCTTTAGGAGCACCAAACATCACAAGAAAGTGACAGTGCTTTAAACAGGCATCTCAGCAAAGCTGTCAGGAAACTATTTACTTGTCTGGTTTATAAATGAATCATATTTAAAAGTTCCTTCAAATGAGCAGAACTCTGGAGTGGTTGGGACACAAGAATTTGAGAGTAAAATGAGATTTGCTTAAGACTCTTATCTGATAACAAAAAAGCCTCTGCAGTAACTTAGTTATACAAACATGTAGAAATTCACATGATTGTAGCTGACACCAGGATCTTCCCAGCCAGCTAACTTCTACATCTCATCCTCCAGGAAGAAGAAAATAAACCCATCATACCCCTTAAACTCTGCTAGGCACAGAACATTAGTCATTTTCAAGTTCTAAAACACAGTAAATGAGCACAGAGATGATAACTGCTGCTAGGTGTGGTGCCTGCCCACAGTCTCTCACCTGCAGATAGTCCTCCTGACTCAATTACAGCTCTCACAGGGCACGTGCAACACCCACAGAAAGCAAACCCTGACAAAGAAGGAAATAAGCAGCACAGATACAAGTCACAAAAAATGGCAGGCAGACCAACATAAAGAAGAAACACTTCCTTAATCAATACAAAAAAAACTGCAAAGATAAGCAGTAGAAATTAATGTGTGTCATTATCAAGAGAATCTATAAAGTTACAAGACTTCAGGAAAGGCAGGCTAATTTCCATTTCACTTGGACATCAGTCCAAATGTTCATGGCAGCCAGACCTTCAGGTGACCAAATTCAGTATCTGTGTCCTTGCTAATCCATTAGGAGTTCATGTCCTTCACAAAGGAAAGCCTGACAGAGAACACAAGCCTCCCACCCCAACCTTAAGGCAAAGCTGAGGACAGACAATGAACAATGCTCAAAACATTTCAAAAAGTGGATCTAGACAATAGACCACAGAAGCTGCAGAAGGTAATGGGTGGAAACTCCCATCACCACCAGATTCTTCACACCTCCCACCACTATCAGAAAAGAGGAAATGAGAGCAGGCATTTGGTGGTTAGGCTTGGGACTGAGAGACCAATGAAGTCTTGCTACAAAGTGGGGCTGTGAAAAAAAATGGCAGCAACGGCCATCATGACTGTTTTCTGTTCTGAAATTACATTTTTGCAAAAGTCGTCATCTTTGCATAAATCAAGTATCTGCCATCAGCATTGAAATCAGGTTTGTTTGCTGAAGGTAACAGAGAGTGTAGATATAAGTGTTTCAACTCACAATAGTTTGTTATTAAACACTTGTGGAAAGTGATTTTGTACCAGTCTGCTTCAGAAATCTTCAGAGAACATGTTCTTCCACTAGAAAATTTTCACTTATATTTGCTGCAGAAAGTTTTATCTCTAACTTTTGTTTCCCATGTGCATGTTCAAAGTCACATCACTCCTCACTGTCATCATGTCATATGGCAAAAATTAGGTGGCCCCAGGTAAAGCAGGATTTCTGGATGTGAAAATGCAAGACAAAATCCAGCTGTGGGAGGCCCTGGTAGTTCATCTTCTCCCCAGAGATCTCCTGTAACAAAGCAGTGATTTACCATGAGACTGGGAATTATTGGGATGTCTATCCAGCTACCAAAGAGATGAAATGTTTTAACCCAGCTTGAGACTGCTTCATTTTTACGAAATATCCAAAGGCACATTTCAGAAAAATGGATCAGAGACAGCAATGCCCTTTTCCTTTCCAATAGTTACCCTGTAATCACTATGAAATTCAGTATTTCTTACTGTTTTCTCAGAAGCTGACAGAGAGCAGTGATAAAGGATGTTCACCATGAACTGATTTTCAGCCCCCTCTCAAATCCACTGCAAGTAAAATAGGTTAATAAGGCCTTCAGAACTGCATTAGAATCTACTCTGATGAAACTCTCCCCAGCTGTGGGAGCATTTCCATGCATTTTGCACAGCTGAGTTGTATAGGGAAAAATTACAGAAAATAGGCAGCAAGAAAGTCTCAGTACCAGGAAACACCTCAAATTTCTGAAGTCACATTATTTTTATAGTTGAGAAGATCCTCCATTTCATTTCCTGTGGAACAAGTTTTTTCATCTTTATTCAATCCTAATCCAGCTTGAACCCATTGAATGGACAAAGACATGCAAGGCAAAGGTTTTTAGGTCTTGGAAAATTTTCCACAGTCCAAATGAGAAATGACTCTTTGTTTCAGAAAGACTTGGACAAAACTGATGCTCTAAATAATTGAAATGCAGCTGTAGTTAAGAAATGGTTTGCTGCAACATTATATGGTAAGGTCACAAATGAAAATGGACTCTCTCTGACCACTTACATGCCATTAAATACCCAAAGAGCATGAAATTAAATAAAATACATTTTAAAGCACTGTTTCCAAACTTCTCTGGAAGTACTGAAATGAGGAAAACTCCTTGCCACAATTATCTTCTGCTTTTTCTCCTTTCATTCAAACTAGTTTTACTTTTGCTGTTATGACATGACATTCATGAACTGCTCATGCATATAAAGCTCCTCCAGATTCCAGCATAACAGCAATCTACACAGTTTTAAATCAGGGTCCTCATACAATTGATTACAGCACCATAGCTAAGCAGATGACATTCTGTCCCAAACCAGGAAAATATTATTCGGATGTTCCAATCTAAAAAACCAAAAAAAAGGAAAAAAAAAAACCAAAAAAAACCCAAAAAAACAAAACAAACCCAAAACCAAACAAAAAACCCACCACACTTAATCATGTATAAGAACATATATCTGTAAAAAATACTACATAGTTTAATTTGCAGCAGAAGTAAAAAGGAAATTACTTCAGATGACTCTGTTCCTTTGCTTTCACCCAAACTGTGTCTGGCAACATATCTACCAGAGCTCTCAATTTTGAAATAAGTTTCTTCAAACTAAACTCTCCATCTATAAATCAACTATTGACTGATTCATATACATATTATAGCCTTGCCAAGATGATGTCAGACAGAACAAGGGAGAACTTTGACATTACCTTATTAATATGAAGTGAAATGTTCTGGAAAGAAGCTGGACATCAAATGGGTGGAGTTTTGCATTTCAGAAATGATTCTGCAGCCATTTAACAGCTGGATCAGAGCCCTCAAAGTGCTGACACCACTGCACACCAGGGTCTGGCACCTGCCTGGAGAAACACCCAGTTCCACAGCACCACAAAAAAGCACCGGGAATTTCACCACTCTTTTCAGCTGGAGCTGAATGAGGTCCTTTTTAAGATGAAAACATGAGAGCAGTTATATATGACCTCTGTGAGTTAACAAATGATGATAAAGATCTGCTTTGGAGTATGGAGATGTTTTCTCTGGTTCCTATGCTGCACACATGCTTGTGCTGCAGCCCATCCCTTAAACATCTCATTTTAACAAAAATTAGCTTACAGAACTTGAGGAAAACCGAGCCCCATCGGAGCAGAGCACGGACTGGGGGAGCCCCGGCTGGGACCCAAAGCGAGCCGGTGAAGGCCTCCAGCTTCGGGCACCAGCCCAGGCTGAGGTCTCTGAGGCGAGCTAGCTGAGGCGACGGCAGTGACCACAGAGCCGCGGGCTTCGGCCCCATTATAAAACAACATCCGCGGCTTCTAAGCCACTAAAGACTACTTAAACCAAAAGCGCAGTAAAGGGCTGAGCACACCTGAGCGCAGCTCCCCGCCGGGCAGGGCTCGCTCCGAGCTCCGGCACCTCAAAGCCCGGTGTCCCCGGTGACCAGCGGCCCGAAACCTCCCAAAGCCCAGGCACGCCAGGAGCGGGGCCTCGGCCGCAGCCCCTCCCTCAGGCCGGCAGCGAGCCC
>JAHLSL010000013.1:3234725-3283952 GCA_025920805.1 Petroica traversi | reverse complement strand
GGAGCCGGGGGGGCTGCGGGAGGGAGAGCGCTGTGCCCCGTGCGGGGAAGCGGCGAGATCCCTGCGGTCGGTCCATGACAGAAACATGGAGTTTTCTCCCGGCAGAAATCCCAACTTTGGTACCACCAACTTTTTTTTCCCACCCGACTCTCTGTTTCGCTCTCCGTGCCACAGTGAGTTTGAGCAGATGAAAGGCAGAGTCTTTTAAATGGTCAGGTTTCCAGCTGAAGGGCGACAGTAAGAAATGAAGGAGCAGGCATGCTTGATGCTTTTGTGTACGTACATGCCAGGCGTGCATCTATTAAAAAACAATTTTCAGTTCATCACTAGAGAATTCCCCGTTTGCATTAGGGCATGAAATATTAAAATAATTGGATTACAGTATTCTGTGGTTACATCTGGCATCTGTTCACTTGCGGGCCCCGACTGTTGCACCACTTCATTTCTAGATTTGTCAGAGTAGCACAGAGCAGAGTGCAGATCAGGACCTGGGAGCTCTTGCTGGAGGTTTATGTACAATGATGACATTGCCCTGTATCCCATCCCTTCATATGGCCAAGGAGAGATCTGACTCTGCAGAGCAGGTGGGTGTGGGAGAATCACTTCTAGTGCTAGATCTTCACCTAGTTTTAGACTCATTTAAAGCCTGAACTGCAATATTTAATGTCTCTACAAATAATCAGAATCAAAATCCTTAAAACGCTTGCAGTTCCTTTAAATCTGTTTTGCTCCTGGACTTGTACAGTCAATATTCTATTAAGAGTGTAATAGCAAACTCTTCAGCTTTCCATCTATCTAATAATACAGTGCTGTGCTAATCAAATAGGAAGCTATAACCAAGCATAACCAACATAGATTTCTGAGCAAGAATTATGAAGAAGTGCTTCTTAAGTGGTTAAGCAGTAATTCATAAGCAATTTTTTTAAGTGTATATGCAAGATTTCCTGTTTATTTTAGTTCCTGAAAGTGGCTATGTTGAAGAATGAGCTGTTTGCCTTCGGATTGATAGATTTCAGTCTCCCCAAGACTCTGGTGTGGGAACCTGCAAATACTGAGGAGAAAAGCAAACATAAAGCTGAAAAATATAGGTTTAATCTATTTTTTTATGATTCTCATCCTCTCCTTGGGTTTCATAATAAAATACAGGTGTGTGCTTTAATTTAAGGAATTATTAAATGCTCACATTTTCAGTATCTTTGACCCACATAGCTTTCCTGTGTTTTGTAAAATTGAATAAGTCCAAGCTCTATAGACATATGATTTTCAGAATGAAGTACATTACTTTTAGAACTTCAACAGCTAAAAAATTGAAATGTGTGATAAGGTGTTTCACTAGTTGTTATTATTTACCTGTACTGCTAAACACAAAAGAACTTAGGGGAAGCACAAAGGAATTAAGATTTGAGAATCCTTTGAGAATTTCATCCTACGTCTCATAATTCAGATTTAGGTATGAAGGAGTTGCTGCCACTCAGTGGCTGATACAAACACACAGAAAAATATCCTCAGTTACACAGATGTGATGTCTGTGTGGGTAATGAGAAAGTTGTGAGGTGATTCTTCTCAGCCAATATGTGTGAGATAATTGGTCAGGAAGATGCTCATATTGTTCTCACCAGAAAAGAGCTCATTGTTAATTTTTTTGCCATTTTGTACTTCATGAATTATAACCCACCTTTTCATTAGACATAATTATACGGTAGGGTCGTATTTTTTTATTCACTGGAACAGTGAAATAGCATAATAATTTTTACTTTTTGATCACACAGCATAGATGAAAAGATACTCTGAACAGAAGGAATTATTTAGAAATTATTTGTAACCTAAAAATGTTAGGGAATTTTCTAGGTACTTTTCTTAAAAAGAAATCTTTAGAAGAATCTCTCAAAGAGAACTTGGCTATTTGATGCTACATAGATCTAGGAAATAACAATCACTCTTGGAAAGATGCCATCTGTTATTAAAGTAACTGATTTCCTGGGAACAGCATAAAGCTTTCAGGCCTCTCAGTTTATTCTGATGTCTAAAAGCCACAGTCATTACAATTAAAGTCCATTCAGATTAAGTCCTAGCCCTGGAAGTGTTCAAGGCCAGGTTGAATGGGACTTTGAGCAAGCTGCTCTAGTGAAAGATGTCCCTGCCTGTGACAGGAGGGTGGAACTGGGTGATCTTTAAGGTCCCACCAACCTTAACCAGCCCGTGATTCTGCTGAGAATTTCAGGGCCTGATAGTTTGAATTAACCAGCCATCCTTGTTCCCGTTTGAAGGGCTTCACTGTCAGCCTGCCTCTGTGCAGGGGCACAAATCTTCACTCTGCCCATCCATAGCTGGAGCTCAGCTCTGGCTGCTGCTCCCAAAAAGAGGAGTCCCTTTCTCACCTCGCCAGCAGTGCCTGGAGATGGGACTGTGGATGGGACTGTGGATATGGCAAATTTGCTCAGTACAACTGATCTGCAGGGAGCTGCAGTGGCCCAAGCCCCAGTGAGGCCTGGGCAGTGTAAATACTTCCCAGGTGTTGGCCAGCACTGAGGTATGTGCCTGGATCCTGTTCACTGCCACAGGTATTTCAGTTCCTCAGGGCTAACTCAGGTGTGTCTCTTCCTGATGCAGCCCCAGTGCATTGTGTTCCTGGAGTCCACCATCCCCTTCACTGCATTTGCAAAGCGTGCACTTCAACTGCTGCAGAAAGAGTGGGGGAAAAAAGGAACAGGCTGGGGATTGAGCTGGTTGTTGCAGATGAGTCAGAGCTGAATGTGAGAGATGACAAGAAGGGATTTACCAGTGGAGTCTGGGGGCTGGATGAGTTCATTAGGAGCTTCGATTAATCATCCACCGATGAGAAAGATTATGTGACTTTTTATTCTGGGGTTATCATTGCATTGAATGCAGCTTCTCCATTCTGCTTATTGGGTTCTGTCCAAAAGCTGCCTAGAAAGCACCAAATCAGTTTGTGTTCCAGTAGTTTTTTAACTTCTGCTCGGTGACAAAACTTGTAATCTCTCTGAGTCTTCTTTACCTGCATAATCCGAGTGCAAAATTTGTTTCTGTAAAGCTCCATGTGGGGCCAAAGGACAAGGAGCAGGAGTAAGGAAAGGGAGAAAGCAGCCATTCAGAGCCATTTGGGTAGTGCATTAAAAGTAATCATTCTGCATCCGCTTGGCTGCCCTTTGCAGAGACGCAATTAACACAAATGAGCCTGGGAGAGCTCTTTACAGCCCTGGTAAAATAATGCTGAAGTGGCCTGTGTTGTGTTCTCATTTCAAAGGCAGTTATTTCTACCCAAAAGAGTTTTTACACTTTCTTAAAGAGGCACTGCCTGTCCAAACCAGAGCTACCCCTATGGGTTTTTATGATATTTGAGTACTTTTGCAGAAGTCTGCTCCGTAGGAAGCAAAGTATTGCCTCTAACTCTGCTGGACCACCTGGGTTATCCACACTGCCTTTCTGCCTGGAAACTGCACCTGTGTGCTGCTCCTGTACCAGAGACACCAGGAAAGGTAGAGAAATGAGGGATCTGGTACACAGGAGTGCTGGGAACCACACAAATTTGACTTTGGCAAGTCATGCAGGACTTATTTCTGGTCTGCTCTAGACCAGACTCTGTTATTACACAAAACATTGCTATGGAGGATGGAAATCTGACATGTATATCTGTGTGCTTCAAATAATTCACTGTTGGCTTTTTTTTTAATTAAAATTTATGCAAGTGGAATATTATGTCTGCCTTTTAGTGACAGCAAGGTGCCCTGACGTCCATGAAGTAAGTTATGTTTTGAACCTGTTGCTTTTTTTCTTATTGACAATAGAGCTGACAGTGTCTGACTAAAAGATGGAAGTGATGCAGCATAGATTTATATCAGTAGCTGCAAATCCAAGAGGCAGGCCATAAAATAAATTCTTTGCAAATACTGCTCAAGCCAAGAAAGTGCATAAAACCACAGAATACTTTTTATGGTATCCTCTTACTGAAATTAATGTGTTTTCTGGTAATTGCTTTGCCATTCAGTGCAATGCTCTATCTGGAAAAGTTTATTTAAGGATACTTAAGCATAGTTGGTCTTCATATGATAATAATCACCATCCATAAAGTCTGGGAATTACTATCACAGATAACTTCATGGAACTGATCCATGTTAAGCTTTTAGCCTTCTATGATACTTGCCTTACTGCTAAGGGAGAGGGTGTGTTCTTGCCCTCCCGTTTAATCAGCCAACTATCAAACTTAAAAAAAAAGCAGCAGTATCTCTCTGTGTCTCAGAATGAGATTCTTTTGAATTCCTAAGTGCTACCTGCTTTTGAGAAGAAAGCAGATGTGTAATGTATGTACATATCCTGCTATTTCTTATACTTTTGCTTCGAGCTGTGAGCAGGCTGTGGTCTTACTTTGGTTGAGGTGAAACCAGATGGTTTCACTTTAACCCATTGGGAGTGGAGTCAGGATAGCTCCTTGGAGACTGGATATCATTCAGGGTATCATTGCTCTGGGCATTGTCTGTGGAAAAGAGACCCTTCTAAAGCAGGCTCTTCTCAGACCCCTTACTTAGGGTGCCCCTCTTTTCTGAAGAAATGCATGTGAGCGGATGTCTTTTCCACCCCACAGGGCTCAGAGGAGTTATCTGAATTAGTAGCTTGTTTCTCACTTCATGGATGGCTTGAAATCTCTGAAATGTCATGTATGTGTGCATACGAGTGGCTTTGATTTGCATTTTGTTTAGTCTTCTGCAGTCTCATTAATTATTTAAGTGTTTATGGACTTGTTTTAATCCTGGATGCCTGCTATCAATAAAGCACAACTTGAAACATATGTATTAAATCTGAATTTCAGCTTATTTTCCCCTACCCCTGAGCTATGAAGTAATTCATGATCTAGAGCTGGAAGCCCCGGCCTGTGTTGGTTTAGCCTTGTTGTTTATTTTGTGATAAATTTGTAGTGATGAGATGACAAAGAGAAAACAACATGCCTGTTCAGGACTCAAGTGTCGAGCTACTTTCTGAGTGTTCAATTTTATCTACTCCTATCCCCATCAACATCTATTTATTAGAGATCTAATAAAATCCTTGTTTGCATACTTGACTCCATCATATTCTCAGGTTTCTTGGGGAAGTGCAGTTTAAGCTTTGCCATGGCTTTATGCCGAATGAACTCTTGAAATCTGAGTATTTGTCAGGACCGTTTTGTTCCTCATAATTTCAAGGATATTTCATTTACTTCAGTGCATTGAATCAATATTCACTATGAGGAATAGCTTAAGGAAGGATTTTTGGTTGTGATACCAGATTTTTTCTTTCTGATAGGGAAGCTTTTATTTTTTTTCAAGTTTTAGATGCTTGAACATGTGGATAGATATTTGAAAAGATGATGTCTTAACAGCCAAACTCGAGATTAAGCTTGACTTCTGAAGTCTGCCTTTGTGTGGGAAATTCTGAGTATAAAGGTAGCTAAGCAATTGCTAACACACTGTACTGTGTGTTAGTACACACTGAAAAGCCTGAGCTATGCTTTTCTAGGAGGCTGTATTTGACTCTTGCTTGGGAAAAAAAAGGGAGTCTTGTATTTCTTTCTTTACATAAACAGTCCCTTCTTTTCAAAAAGTCCTGTGTGCAGCAGTTTGTAGGAAGATATGGTCCAGCCAGTACCACGTAATGTTCATCATATGCTTTCAACTTGTATTCTCCTAGAAAATGAAGATAAATAACCATAGTGCAATAGCATTGAAAGGCTGTCATGTTTGAAGTATGACACTGACTGCCCTGTACGTTTTAGCTCAAGATGTTTATAATAGGTTTGGAATGCCTTGGTAACTGAAATTTGTTGGTATTACCTTGTAACCAAAATGGGTATTTTTGCACCTCACCGGTTTCATTAGGGCTTGTTGAGAAACTTGCTAAGGAATGCAGTTGTGTGTGTGAATATTTTACTGAAAAACTGTTGTGAAAGTAAGATTTATTCTTGCTTATGAAATAAAAAAAAGTATTTAATGAATATTTCTGTAAGAATGAACGCAGATGGCTCTCTTCCATCAAGCAGGTGCAGTCAGATTCTATAATTTTGATAACGAACTTGGTTTAACTAGATCTGAAACCCTTAGTCATACAAGTAGTTCTGCAGGTGAAGGAGTACATTTGACTATAGATGCTTTCAGTTTCGATGGATTTGGGTTTTTTTAAAGAATTTTTTAATAGTCTGGTTCATGCACTTGCTGACCAGTGATGATTACATTTCTTCACATCCAGAGTGCTGGTCTGTAATGCTGTGCTCATGCTGAGCTGTGAATTGCTCAACAAGGGTTCAGCAGTTTCCTTGAGTGTCTGATGCCTGTGGCCTTTGCTGAACTCAGATAGTCCCACTAATGTCTTGGAGGTGCTGATTGCCAAATATCCAGAGCAGATGAGTGTGTCAGGGAACTGTGAGCCCTCTCAGGTTACATTTGCTTACATTCCTCGGTAGCTGACTGGAGCCCACAGCTGTGATTTCTGTTTGACAACTTTACCTAAGAAGCAGCATCCCAGGGCCAAGTGCTTTTTGCAAGGGTAAAAAAAAAAATATTTATATATATATATAAATATATATATTTTACACTTTGCCAGGTAACTTAGGAGTATAATTCACCCTGTTTTGCTGTGGGCTGAATGCAATGAGCCATTGGCATTGGAATGACTTCTCCCATTCTCAGCTGAAAAGAAGATGCCAACATCCCCAGCTACCTCATTCCTTCAAACCTAGCACAAGGATTGGGGAAGGACAGGTTAAACCAGGGGTCAGCACACAGCACTTGCCTAGAAAAAATCATATTGGGGAACTAGAGAGCAGGAGACACAGCTTGAAGCAGTATTTCAACTTTGGCAGGTACCATGGCCCCAACTCTGCCCAGTGAAGTCACTCCACTGGGGATTCCTCACCTTTACTATAACAGAAGAGAATTTTCATGAGGGAATATTGCCAGGTAGTTTTTCCTGGTGGATTTTTTTTTAAGGCCATTTCAAGAAACGTGTTATTTGGACCAAGCATTTATAGCTCTCTCTGTTAATCCCTACCGTGCTTGTATGAGGCTCTAAGGACTTCTTTACCGTTCTCCAATTTCCTTGAACCCTTAAAATGAGGGAATCTGCAATCAATTTGTACCTCTCAGCTCATCTATAATTGCAGAGTATCTGTTCTGTTGCATATACACCTTAGAATATCTTAACTATTGAAGGTCCTCTGGGATCTGATTCTCTCCATTTATTTGGTCCCGTTTCACCAGAGGCTGGCTTTTCTCTCCAGGAAGTCAGGGCGTGTCTGTCTCATTCCCTCAGCAGTCTCAGCTGTGATTTTTGCCTTCCCTGGCTGTGCCCTGGCAGCCTGGGCACAGGGTTCCCAGGGCTGCCTCTGTGCAGAGCAGTGAGTGCCAGGGAAGGGTGGGGTTTGTGGCACATGTGCAGGGTGCTGTTAAACTGCTGTCCCTGCCCCTGGAGTGCAGGCTGGGTGTGCAAACACCTCACATCGCTGACCCGGGGAAGTGCTCTAGGGTGTACGTGTGGGTTTCTTTTATCTGAAATTAAAACAAGTTTTTTCCAAAGAACAAAGTTTATTGCAGCCTAAAAGGTCTTTTTTTCAGCCAGCCTTTCCACGTGGCTCTGTTTCCCAAAAGATTAAGTTGTTGGAGCTGCACCACAGACACCCCCACATATCCATTGAAGCGAATGTGGGGGTTAATGACAAGGGAAAGATGGAATGCTGAAACTGCCATTTAGGGAAGGAAGTTGATGGATTTCTGCTGTAAGGCAAGAGCAGGTGAGAAAGAGAAGTGCCATGAGTGTAGACATTGACCTGGACCATGGCAGGGGCAGCCTGGAGTGATGAGAAATGCCTGGCTCTGCAATGCTGCTCCCCCATGGCACACCCTGTGCTGCCAGCCCCTCTCCTGCTCCATCCTCCAGCTCCTCCCCAAAACTTCTGTAATACAACCCAAAAGCTCTCACCAGGGCCAGGGTGGGGAGAGGAAGTGGAGCTCTGGTTGGCTGCTGAATGCTGGTTTTTGTTTCAGTTTAATTTGCAAGCTTGC
The DNA here is from genome assembly GCA_025920805.1 of Petroica traversi. Taxonomy (NCBI): domain Eukaryota; kingdom Metazoa; phylum Chordata; class Aves; order Passeriformes; family Petroicidae; genus Petroica; species Petroica traversi. Next base: position 3,275,907 of record JAHLSL010000013.1, on the reverse strand, counting down.
TGATTTCTAGCAGTGCCACTAAGATTTTTCAAGGCAACCCCAGGGTTTTAATGTAATCTGTACCAGTGCCTGTCAGATTGATTTTCTGACCTATTTTGGGTCTTGCAATTTGGAATTAATGTTGCTTTCCTTTTCCAGTGGGTGGCAGTTGAAGCAAAGAGAAATGTTTATTTGCTTGAAAGTTTATATAGATATGGATTTAATGAGAAAAAGCCAAAATAGGCCGGTTGTTCATTGTCTCTCCTTATGTTGAATTCTGTTCTTTTTGTCTTGCATCTTGTAGCTGAGAAAAGAACAAAAACCTCTTGTGACCAAAATCCGCTTTTAGTTTCAATCTCCTACTTTTTGTGCGTTGTTCTGTGCTCATTTCCTTATTCTCTTACTAGTTAATAACTGTGAACCCAATCTTTCCATCTCTAGAACTCTGCATTGCATAAGCCTCCTTTCAAAACTTTGAAGCAGGGAGCTGCTGACTTCTTGCAGCAAAGTGTTCTCCGTTCCAGAACTATTTTGATTTTGAACGTGACAGGTAATAGCATTTCTTTCTCCTGTTAAAAAGCACATCTTGTCAAGAAGTCTTTAATACAGATTATTTGAAATTTAATATGTATTTTACCTCTAATATCTGCGTCCTCACAGGGCCAAATTGTGACTGAAAATGACTTTAATGCAGATTTCTTGTATGTGCATAACTTATTCACAGCTGAGTTCATATGTTATTAAAATAAGAAATACTTGGCAACTAGTGTGCTAGCTAAAGTGTGCATTAATGCATTTAGTAAACTGTAAACTTTAGTATGTGTTTATGGGAATATAAATATATTTTAATGTATAAAATACCGTAGTTCTAAGTACAATAGAGATTAGGTTAAATCTATTCTAAAATTGTGAGAAGTATTTGTATCAGTGCTGAAACCAGATATGAGGTTGGTAATTATGGTTGGACCAAGGAGCAGAATTTAATGTACTTTAGGAAGAACCAAATTTCTTTTTTTTTCCCAAAATACTGAAACCATGAAAGGACTTTTCCAGGATTTTCTAGTGCTTTGTTTTGTGCATAAATACTTAATGTAGCATAAAAAGCAGGGGAAGTCTTTTACTTTAGTGCTTTTTTTTTTTTCCCTTAGGATGAACTGGCCATTCATCTTCTATAACATGTAATTATAGCTAAAGTAGCAATTAATCCCCATCATTTCCTTGAAGAAAATGAGCTCTTGTATAGGTATTTAATGGCTGAGTCAGTTTATCATAGCTAAGCCTGTCTAAGCATATGTGCCAGTCCACTTTAAGTCTGCTCTTAAATTGATGCAGTTAAATAGAAAAGCTTGTGCAAACATAATCATTCTAAATGTTTATAAACTGATTTGCTGCTTGTGTGGATACAAGACCTGCTGCTGCTGTCAGAGCAAAGTTCAACTTGATTGATGGATGAATCTTGCAAAATTATTTAGGACTCCAAATGGAAAAATAGCCTGGAAGAAACCTTTCTTCCCCTTCTGGCCAAGTGAAATGACAAGTAATTAATTACCAGAGCAGCAACAAGTTGAGCTTTATCTGGTTGATAACAAAACTGATTTTACTTATCAGCAGTACTCTATGGCTCTAATAACCTAAAATGAAAATATTTTTAAAGTAAAAGTACTTTTAAAGTCATGGCATAGCATGATCTCAGTTTTGTCAAAGGGACACTCAAACAGAAAATAATTGCTTCTTTGAGAGTCATTACTTGTTTTGTTGTTTGTTTGGGGGTTTTTTTTAAATTATTTTTTTGTTATAAGACTTTATAATAATATCTGTGATAGCTTCAATGCAAGTCAGTAGGAAAAAACCTCCACATTTATTTTCGGGTCTTTTAATTGTCCATTACTGGAATATCATTTGCTGGAAAATGATGCTTCTATAGATGGTGAGGAAAAGGCTCTAAATTATTTAAAAACATTTTGATACACACACCATGTGTTGTGGCATGCTTGAATTCTGGAGGGTTTTATACTTACTTTAAGACTTAATCCAGCTGGCAAATAAATCTTGTTTGGGCTTCTGTGGAAGGGTTTTATCATTATTCCTACTCTAGATTGCAAAAAACATCTACTTGTCTTGTGGTTTGGATATTTTTCTTGCTTTGCTTTTAATTTTTTTTAATAAATCTGGCTTTCTTGCTGCTATTTTATTATGCTTTCCAGTGATTACAGCTGATACTAATACTAAAAGATTTTGAGTGAGTCTCAGACGAGGGATGTTTTCTTTGTTTGCTTTAAACAAACCATGCGAGTTACAAACCATGCGAGTTACACGGTTCTGTTTTGAATTAACAGCTCTCCAAGCTGGGCTGGCCACTTAATGCTTCTCAGACACTGAGCACTCAAATACTTCAAAGGAAAGACAGCCATATCTATCCTCTTAAAAGCACAAAAAAGGATGCCAGGCTCATGTAATTGAAAACGTTTGCTGTAGGCAAGGTGTCCCAGGCAGCCAAGGTGGAAGAACACATCCCTGTTCTTCTGAGTTTAGTTTTGCTTTGGTTACTAGGGACACCCTGCTGCCTAATGAGAGTTAAAGGTAACGTAAAACCTTGCCTCTTTGTGTCTCTCTGATTTTGGTTTTATTCCTGTGGTCCTTTAGCTCTTATTTGGAGTTCTAGTGGGTGAAGTCGCAGTAATTGGAGAGCAGCATGCTTAATGCTCTTCTGATCAGAGCCTTATTTTCCAAAGTCCACTTAGTACCATTTCTGAATTGCTTAACCATTCAATCTCCCAAAGTAATTTGTTAGAAAGGCTACAACAACCCCATTTTGCAGTCCATCAGTGTCTGGGCTCTATAAGCCTTTTAAGGCCTGCGTATAAAAAGTGAAGCTCTATCTGCTGTCTGTGCTGAAGGTGAGAGGCAGTGCAGGGAAGCAGGGGCAGATGGGGCAATGTTTGGAGCTGGATGTGGGACTCTAGAGAGGTGAGACAGTGACAGTGCTGTTGTATTGGGTAGCAGAATTGTTCTGCTTTTGCTGGACCCCTGGCAAGTTGAGTATTTTGGGTAATCGCTTGCTGCGTGCCCAGAACATGGGTAGTGAAACTTGGGTTTGTTTCTCTTCAGGGTTTTGGTTTTGGGATGGTTTGGGGTTTTTTTAGGGTGTTTTTTTTGGCTTGTTTTTCCTATTGCAGCAGCCCAGGAGTGGGTGCCTGCTTGGGGCACCCCCACAAATACTGTCAGTGTCCCGTGGTTTGCTGCCAGCCCCATCACACAGGCTGAGCACTGAGCTGGCACAGCCACAGCTCCCATCCAGCAGTGTGGGGTGCCCACGCTGAGCTCAGCTGCAAAGCAACACCCACTGCTGTCCTTGCACAGCCCAAGCCCTTCCCTGCTGCAAACTGCAGAAATTTCCACTAAACTGTCACTGTACAGTATTGTATCAAGGCTGGAACAAAGAGGAGGTAAGTGTTCTGCCAACATCCTGGGGAAAAGCAAATACTCTTGAGACTTGTGAATTTTCCTGTGCATTCTTTGGGACTTTAAAGTTTCTGAGAGATTTCTTTTCCTCGAAGTTAGGTTTTACATGTATAATTCCCATATTTTGTGGCTATGCAGGTGTGTTATCAAGGTGGGGATAAAATGAGTGGACTAACAGATAGGGTTTTATCCTTCTGGGAAAAGAAGTTGGAAAAGCCTTTTTTCATCTTTCCAAAGGTTCTTGCTGGACTTACTCAGTATCACATGGAGCCATGTTCTGATACTGACTGCTTCTCTCTGGAAGCCCTTCCAGAAAACCAGGGTAGCAGCATCATATTGGCCTCACATTTACCTGAGATTATAATTGGCTGAGCTTGAAAATCTCCACACTCAACTGTATGAATTTCTCATCTTGATTCTTCTGAATGCTTGATCTGATAAATTGCTGGGAGGGCATGTTCTGGTCAGCAGTGAGCAGAATCCTTTCCCACTGGAGACAGAGCGTGGTGAAAGGGAAAACAGAAGCTCTGGGAAGCCCCTGTTGTGAGTTTGATGCAGCCACAAGTTGGACTTTTAGGCTGTAGATCAAAGAATGAGATATGTCCTCTAAGCCTCTCAGGCAATATGCAATGCAATGACTTCAACTGTTGCAGCATTTTTTATTAAACTTTTCTCAATATTCCCATGCTTTATAGAAGTAGCACTCTTGTAGCTGGAGTTCAGCTTGGCTTGGATAGCTGGAGGTGGAGGGCATTGGCTGAAGGACTTTGGTGCCATTTGTCCATTAGTTGCATCTCCCCAAAAATTCAAACAGTACAATTGCTCTTTTCTTTTCAAACACGTAGTGCTGTGTGACATCAGGTGCATGTGGCATTCATCAGTAATGAAAATGTTCAGCTGAGCAGTAGTAACATCTACAAATAACACAAGACACTAAGAGGGAGTAGGCTGCTTGTTCCTTTAATGTGGATCCTGGAATCCAGAGGTTGATTGTCTGTGACTGTGCATTTCATAAACACATTCCTAAGCTGGTTCCCACATCATTTATATGTTGAAGTTGTCCAAGTTCTCAATTGGCCTTTTGGAGAGCAGTGTTAGTGCTCCGAGTTTTCAGGTGTCGCTAAGTAGTAAGAAAGAAATAAAAATGTGAGCTTTTACTTTGAAACAGTTTTTAGATGTTTGGCTGTGTGTTCCAACAGTGCAAATCAAAATACTGCATTCTTTGTAGGTCAGTAGAAAGGGCCAAAGTGGCAGCAAGGAGTGGCCATGGGCTCCTTGAGGGATCTCCAGTGGTGGGAGATGCCCAGGGGCCCCACAGATGGATTTCATCCTGTCAGTTCCCTCCAGTGCTAGCAGTGCTGGAGGAGCCCAGCAGGGAAAGCAAAATACTGATTTATTTACTTCACAGCCCAAGCAAGAGCCAGGAACTTCTGTACTTCACCCTGCCCTGAGCCTTTCCCTGCTGCAAAGACATCCAGGTTTATCTGTTGCTGTTAGACTTTGGTTTGCCTACACGTACTCAAGTACTGCCAGCCCATGGTATCAGGGAGGAATTAGATAATGACTGGAGTTACTTGGGCTCACCAGACTTTGAACAATGTCTGAGTGAAACTAGATTGAAAGCAGTACAACCAGTTTTCCTTTTGCTGTAGATGTGTTTGCAAAGATTTTGGTGTGGCCATAATTTACCTGGCTTGGTAGCACTGACTTCAGCAGAGAAATAAATGAATTTTTACATTCATATTTCATGCTTGCAAGATTATGCTTCAGGAATGAAATTTCCCTGATTTTAACCAGAAAATATGTTTAATTAAAATGTTAATAAGCTGATGTTTTTCTTTCTTCTGCAATTGTTTTAACCAGTCCCATTGCACCCTTTAAGGGATGTGAGCTACGTGTGTCGTTCCCAAAACAAACCCTGAAAAAAGTCTCCATCTTATGTTGATAAAGTGTGAAAATAGTAAAATGTAATCTTATTCTTGCCTTAAGAAAGAGAGAAATCAATTTAAGACCTCAAGTGCTGTACTTTAAAACACATTTTGACATTCTGGTGACATCACTCCTCGTATAGCATTTTGCAGAATTGAAACTCATCTTTCACTTTTCACTTTGTGTTCCTGTGTTCTACTTTCTTTTCCCCTGCCTTTTCTGTGCTTTGCTAAAAAGACAGATGCAGTTCAATACTTTTTTTTTTTTCTAAAAGGCATGTTATACAAAGGAGTTCTGCAGTGAAACCTTTTAAATCACGGAACTCCAAAAAACTTTGTTTTTCTATTTCCCAGCTTTCTGCCTTGACCTTTGGTTCCTGCATTTTAGGATACCTAAGGAGCAACGAGTCAAAACGGATTTTAAGAAACCTTACTGGGTTACTTTGATTCTCCCTCTTACTTTAATCCTTCCAGAGACTAATGGCAGTTCCCCTGGTGCTCCTAGGAAACGCTGAAGTGAATCCATTATTAAAACCAATATCCAGTTCCAATGGTAATTCTAGCAGGAAGCAGTGTAAAGCTATTTAATGAATTTTTGAGATCAGTCCTCAAGTCATCTTTCTCTATCCTTAATTTGTTATGTGGAAACTGGTGGTTTTATGTGTGTCCCATTTTTGGAGAAAAAAACAAATTGATGGTCTCTGAAAATGTGTACAGTGTTAATATCTAGTTTATTTAGAAATGGATGGTAAAACTCCAGAGAAGAGCATGTAATGTGGTAAAATGTATTTGCCCAAAATTAATTGTCTCAGCAGTCTTATAAAGAAATGGGAGTATTTGGGGTTTTTTCCCACTTTTTTCTTCTGCACAAAATCCAGTGTGCTGCTGTCAAGTCCTCAGCAGTTTGCAATCAGATGTTCCCAGGATCTATCACAATAATTCATTTGTGTGACTATCTTCAAAGGGGCAGCTTAAAAGATTTTTCCTTTTAATTGCTAAAGTTTGGTACTGACCTTGTTGAGTAGCAGGCAATGCATGGGGGCAGCACAGTGAGCTGGCATTCAGAAGTTGCTTATAGCTGGAGGTTTTTCTCTCTCACAATTCTTTGTAAAGTCAGCAGAGGGGTGAAAATCCTGTACAGCTCAGAGTAACTGTACTGTGATCAAACAATTCTGCAAGTGTGTGTTCTGAGTCTCTCTCAGTTTGTGCTTGTTTTATTTGGTGAAATACTTTGAAAGAGCTGATACGACATTCGAGTGAAGTGTAAAGTTACACAGATAAACTCATGTATTCCTATAAAACCTCTGGAAATGTATTAGGGTATAGAAGTTTTGATTCTTTTACAGTAGCTGGTTTGTCCTTCCTAGTTAGATTTTCCCGTGTTTGAAAGGGTCTTTGTTACACTCTTTGGCTCGTCCTGCCATTGATCCACAGGTCTGAGGTTTTCCTGTCAGGGGGAATTTGGCTGCACTCACCGTGCTGCCTCTAGTCAAGCTCATAGAGCAGTGTTGTCTTGGAAAATGGAACAGACTGGGTTTTCTTCAGCTGGTGTATTTTGGACCTTTACCATATTCTCATTTATCTCTCACTCACAGAAACACTCTAAAATGTCAACCATGTAATCTTTTTTAGATTGTAAAGCCTTTGTTATGGCTCCAGAGTTTGATGCCTGACGCTTTACTGTGTGCTTTGATTCTAGTTTTCTGGGTTTTGTTTTTGTTTGGTTTGGGGTTTTTTTTCCCCCCTGGTGCCTGTGGAAACATTCGAAGTCCTGATTATTTTCAGGGATACTATAACTTTCTATGGCACCTAATTGAACAAGGGCTTTGTTAGATTAGTGAAGTTTTCACGTGCTTTACTTCTTTTGAAGAGTCGTGTTTTTTGCTAAACATAACTCTTCTGTATGAGGGCACAGCTTTAATAATTTTACTTTCTGCCTCCGAGCTGGCTCTTTGTGAACATGGAAAAGATTCCCATTGATGCTTCGTCTGAAATGTAAAGGTTCCTCTGTCGTTTGTTCCTCGACTTGGTTTCTGTTGTTCATATTTGAGTTATTGTCTAATTCAGGCTATTTAGTTGTGATACACTATAGCAGTTGCAAGAAACTTTGTCTCCATGTCGAAAGCCACATCATATTTCAAATAATTGTTCTTGATTCAGTGTTAGTGCCCAAGGGAGTGAGGATGAAGTAGTTCCATTTGGCTGCTGCTGTGGAAAGCTTCTCTCTTGTGGCTCTGCCCAGTTTATCTGGAAAAGCAGGAGAAGTTTTCAGGCTACAAGACTCATTTAACTGGGTTCTTAGTTTCAGTGGTCAGCTGTCATTTCCTGCCAGGTGCAAAACTTGGTCCTGAAGGACTTGGTCACTGTGGCTTCGATTTACCACAGCCTGGGTTATAAAAGTGGTAAGTTACCTAGAAGAAAACTCCTCTGTCTAGGAAGATACTACCAAAGAAAATTCAGAAAAAAGGGTCAATGATGAGTCTGCAAAAGATTTCTCTTGTTCTTTATTGTTTGAGTTAATGGAGTTTAACTCAGTAGTTGAAAATTTGTCGTTAGGCTATACTAGAAAAAGGTAGGAAGCACAGATTGTAGTGCTGGGCTCCCTAAGAAGTACAAACTTAAGACTTTTTGAGTTAGTGCATTACTCATCAACCACCTTGTGTATTCAAGGAAAAATCCCAGATATTCTCCCGATGATGAGACTGTTTCTGTCTTGCCTAAGCGTGGTTACGGCCCCTATCCAAGAGTTTTAGAAGGCAGAGTGAAATCTTTGCCAAGTATGAAAGACAGGTATGACAGGCGAGTACTCTTGGCAGGCAATCCCGTTTATTATGCAGCTATTTGAAAGGGCAAGCTGCCAGCTTTCTGCATTGAAGGGAGGATAATTGCCTAGCAAGGTCACTGGGAACAAGGAATACTGAGGGACAGAAACTTTGTCCTGTCCCTTGGTAGAGCAGATCATTTTATTTCATTGCATGCTGGAAGGACCCTGGGACCTAAATCTTGCCAGTTCCAGAGATTGTGTGTGTGCTGTGTCTCCCATTGCCAGCCAGAAAAATGAGTTTATGAAACGTTGGAAAGTGCCCAAGTGAAGATTATTATGCAAACTAGAATGGAGGCAGTCTGTAGTTATGTAGTAGCTTCCTTAAATGTGTAAAGACAGGATGAATGTGGGGGGTTTTGTTCTCTTTAATTTAGTAGGAATGATGTTTTAGTTTGGGGGGGAGTTTTTTCTGTTTATTTAAACTGCTCCAAAGATGGTGTCAGTAATTTTCTTGTTCACTGTGTCTGTGATTAGAGAAACTAAAAAAATTTTAGGGTAATTTCACAGTATCACTGAGATGGAATTATTTGCACTTTGAAAGGGGGAAATTGTTATAGGAAAAGTAAAAATTTCTCAGCTATTTAAGATACTAATCTCACATTTTAGAGATAGACACAGCTATACCTGTGTCTTCAGAGTACATTCCAGGTGATGTATAGCAATGTCCTAATAAAAAGCTGATTTTTTTTTCTTTGGTTTATTTTGGATGAAACCTAAAAACTCCTCTGTCCCCTTGAGGCAGAAAACCTGCATAGTCTGTGGAACTTCAGTGTCGTGATTAAACTTAGACATACTTGTAAGTAACCAAAACCACATCCACTAATCAGAGATGTTAAGCAGCTTCAGTGCAGTTTGTGGATAGTCATGCCTGTGGTGCATGTCAGAGGCTGCTCTCAATGAGTCATTTGGGCAACAGAGGTCATAATTTAATTTGGAGTTGTGTACATAAGTACACAGAGCACGGGAACCACCTGTTAACTACTTCTGCATTACAATATATTTTTCATGTCTATCATTCCAAAATTTATTTCCAAAGGGAGAAGAGCAATCTGAAAGAGGTGTGTGCTTATATGGGTTAAACTGCATGTATTCAGATGGAGTTTTGTTTTTCTGATGCCACACTGAAATATTTATATGACCCTCAAATAAAGCACGTAGAATAGATACAATTAAATGACAATCAACTTCCAGAAAAGTTGCTCAGTGTTTTCTCAGAAGGCACCATCCTTCAACTTCCTGGTAAAAGAGGAACTGTTGTTTGGAAATAATCCAGTGATCCATGTAATGATTTTCCACTGCTCAGCACCTGGTGGGAAGTTTAAAAAAAAAAAAAAGTGATACAGTTTGGTTCTGCTGAGCCTTCTGCAGAGCTGGGTCCCAGACAGGGCTGGTTTGTCCATCACATCTCTTCCTGGCAGATGCCTCCTCCTAAGAAGGACATGTACTTACTTAGGAGCTGAGCTGAAGTTGTAGTCCCTGGAATGCATCGCAGCAAGGACCCTGCCACTCAAAGGAGAGTGCTCCAAACACTCACACATGAGCTATTTATTCCCTTAAACTGTGGAGTGCTTCGTTCCCAAGTTGCAGCACAACTATTTTTTTTCTCCAAAAGTACTTAACTCCTATTTTAAAGACCTAGGAATTTCCAGTATCATATCAGTGCACTCATGGTGTTGACACTTCCTGTTCTTCACTGTGTTTTTTAATAAACTCTGTGTTCCCGTGTACTCTCCCATAGTTTATGCCAAAAAGAGGGGTTCAAATTCTCCAGAACTGATAGGAGCTAACCAAGGAATGATGAGAGGAAAACAATTCTTCTAAATATACTGTTAGGGTTTGTTGCTTGAAAAAATCTTAAGCAAACTCAAAACTCTGATAATCCAGAACTCTGTATCTACAATCTGTTGCTTTGTTGGAGAAGGAAAAGTCTTCCCTCTTGTCTGGATCCCAAAATTCAGGCCACCAAGGTCTGTGCCTTGGATGATTAAGACACAGGTGAAAGCTAACAACAAAAGTAACAATTTTCAAGTGCTTTCCCATCTTTCTCTCACAGCTGTTGCCTATATTTAGTCCCATGCTAGATACAGTTGTCATGCAGTGATCTAAACTCTCTTAACAATTTGGATTTCAAACATGTTTGAGTTGCTTGTTCCAGATCTAGATCTCTCCATTTGCTCTGTGGGTTGGCTCTTACTGACTTCTCTCTGCACTCTGTGGCCCAGAACATTTATTTCACCTGCTCAATACCTGTGAGGAAACAATCTTGAGTTCTTCAGGAGCTCTGATTATCTTCTGTTTGTTCATCTGAAGTTGCAGTTTGCGTTGCTTGTCCTGTTGGCTCTCAGTGTCATGTGAGAGTCTCTCTCCTGATAGATGCTTAAGCATTATTTATGGAGTGTTTGTAAACTCACAGGCAGTGTCTGGGAGTGTTTGGTGTGTTCCCATGGAGCTGAACTGTATTTTGACAGCTGGTTAATGCCACAAAGTCTCCAGAGGTTTATACTCTCTATCTGCCATTCCTCCACCACTTAGATGACTTCTGATAGCTGGTCTGCAGACACAGTTGAATGACAATCTTGATTTCAAAATGTAAGGTCTTCCATGTATCTTATTTGTAGGATTAGTTCCGACCCAGTAGTTTTGCTTTCCTCTGTAAATACGAGCTGTTTGTTCAAAATTGAGTTGAGAGTTGGTATTAGCAAATCCTGGTTTTAATATTAAAGTTTGTGTTGTGTGTCTTCACAACTGAAGCACTTCGTCAACTATAAATATTATTTTATTAGAGCAAACTAAGGAACAGAGAGAAGTTAACGGAGAAGTTAAAAGGTTTTTCAGGGTCACAGTGCCTTCAAGACCAAATTCAAAGGAAAACAGTACAACTTGGGACCTTGTCTACTTTTATGGCTACTAACACCCCTCCCTGTAGTAGCAGAAGTCACCAATTGCTTCTCTGCAATCTAATCTCTCCCTGTTGTTTATATTTGGATGTGAAAATGAGGTTTCAGTCATCGTTTGTAGTGAGTCCAATGAATGTTGAAATCTGAAAGAATGCTGTTTCCACTTGAGAGGAGCCTCCTGTATCTGAGGCGAGCCGGGCCTTGGCACAAGGAGATAAAACAAAGAACCTGGGCTCTAGTGTTCCTTGAGGTGAGGATTTTTTGGTTTTGACGTGTTGTGAAACTTTTGTCAAAATGATTCCTCACTTTTGTGTAAGGGAATGAATAAAGGAAAGAGCATGTTGTAAGGCTGGTCCTGTCACTGGTCTGTCTTGGGATACCCTCTGGTCAGGTGGGTGAGTCAATAACATGAAACTCTTGCTAATGATGGTTAATAAACCAGAAGAGACTAGGATAGAATTAAATTTAGTCTTTCTATTTTAAGTTCTCTTTTTTACACTTCCCTGGGTGTTTCTATTGTCCATCATTCCTTGTTTTCAGCTTGGTTTACTTATCATTATTTATTAGGGGAAGCCTGGGGGTTTTCAGGGTAACAGATTTGTAGGATAAATAGATTTCACTTAGCACTGTGTAGGATCAACTGAGAACTTGCCATTTAAGGTGCTGCTGACATCTGCATCAAGCCTAGCCTGTAGTCTTCTTTTCCCAAACTAAAATCCAGTCACATTCATCTTCAACAGATTGTCCTTGAGGTTGATTCAAAGATCTCACTTGTTGCAGGGCCCTTGAAAGGAAAAACTTTGGGAGAAAAAGAGAACCCTTATAATTTTATAAAAATATATCTCAAAGGTGGGTAGACAGTCTGCAAACTGCTTGAGCTGCCCCTTGGATATTAATTTTAGTGAATTTGTTTTGGATTGAGAAAAGGGCGTTGAAAGGGAGGTTTAGGAAGTGTAATGCTTTAATGAGTATTTGTAATGGCAGGTTACCTGTCTGTGCAGCTCTGAGCTGTGGCCTTACTCAGCACTCTTGCTCCTTGGTTTGTGAGTAAGCATGGAAGTCGGGAGTTTCCACAAGAGTTACTCATATCGAGGAGGAATCCTAAGAGCCTTGTCCCTGTCTGGTCATGGAAGGAAACTAATTAACCTGCATGCGTAATGCATCTTTCCAAAATTACAGGGAGACTCTTGATTGCTGTAGGAGACAGAAGGAAAAGTTCTGAAGACAAATTGAGTAACTTGTTGCCTCAGAAATGTGGTGAATTGCTGTTCGAAGCCTGTAGCTGGCCATCCTGACACCTTGCTGAAAGGATTCTATTGACTCTTTCTGTTGAGTGTTTTTGAAAGAAATGGTAGAACTCTGACTTTTAAGGCTTTCAATGATAATCCTTAGCCATGGTTAGGCATTGCTGCTAAGTAGCCAAACCTGTCAATAACCATTGTGCAGCTTCACTTTTTTCGTAGGTGGTGATAGGAAAAGAGAACAGAGGAAGGGAGGTCAGCAGTAAATGGATCACAAACCCACACCTTGGTCTTTCAACTCTCATGCCAAGATGTTAAATGTAATACTGTGTTCCACTGAACTCCAGACACGTGCCTGGAATAGCTGTTTCTTTGTGTAACTGCACTAGGAGATGCTGGAAAAGTTCAAACTGTGTCTTTTAAAGTTGTTACTGAAAATTGTTTAGAGATTCTAACAGTTCTCTGTTTGGAGAACAGAAATTAATGTTTCCATTGTAGAACATATTGAAAGTTTATTCTGAATTAAACAAGAGCCACCAAATATTTACTGACAAGAAAAACCAAACTGAACAGTGTTTTCTCTTCTGTAGGCAGAGTTTATTGTACTTGCTTGTCCTAGAATTTAACATGGTGTTGGAAGTCAGTTATAAACAATGGAAACAACTCTACCCCACTACTGCTTAAGTCACCTAAACTGCTTTTGGATTATCCAGATTATGCTTAAAGTGCTTCTATTTTGATTTTATGTTCATAGATTAAAAGCAAAACTAGAGAACTGCTCAGATCTACTTTCAGGGGCAGTGCCTACACTATGTACCATTGCTCCAGAACAGTACTAAACACTTGTGGTATTTGTTACTTGTTATATCTGAGTCTTTCAGAGGTAGCAGCATGGGGAAATTCTAGCAGAGTTCAGAATAAGTAGAGATTTAAACCCTCGTAAATCCAAATGCCCTGATTTATACAAGTATTCTGATGGTTGGCTCCACTGCACTGGGCCTTGTAGCCAACATTAAGCATTTTGAAAGAGGTCAGTGTACAAATCCAGCCTGCTGTGATATCAACTCCATGCATTAAGGTGGGTTGATAAGAATATGATTAGCAATATTTTTTTTTAATGAACTATTTTCAATTTGTTTTAATTCTCTTATGCCTGATGGTTGTGTTTTACCTGTCCATCATCCAGTGTAAATGAATGCTATTGCTAGCAAAATGTTATTTGAATTAATCTATCTTCACTACCTGTTTTCTGTTTCTTCTTTGAGAAGCTCTTGTTTTATTTCTTAGGTAATGGTAGGAAAGACGCAGGCCTCGTTCTGGGGGTTTCTGCATATTTTCTGGGGATAATGTCTGAAGTCAGAAGCACAGGGCTTATTCTCTATTTTCCTCTTTAACTCTTCCTCTGGGAAAAAAAATAAAAGCAGCTTGAATAGTTTTGTGTCATTTACTTGATATGTGTAAACTCTTTCTTAAAATACCGGGGGTTTTTTTATACTCAACTATAATCTGTAATCCTAACAAAATAAGGGAAATAATTCTACCACTGAGCAAATACTGCATGACGTACAGTATTTCCAGTATTTCCAGTAACACTGGAAACTTTTTCCTCAGTTTCACTTACACAAGATATGGAAGTTCAATTTTGCCTTTTGGCGAGGGAGCTGCTCTAGGTATTTGTATATGTTTGGTAGTCAAGATTGTATCAAACTCTACTATATTCCATTGACACATGTTGGAAATCAAGATGGCTTTATGCAATATTTTTGTCATACTTATTAAAACTAAAAAAGCCCCTACTGCTTCAGTGGAACAAAATGTTAATGTTAACGAGAGGAGATAATTATGAAAATTATCCTGCTTCCTCAGGATATCCGATCCTTGTGTGTGTGGTGCATATTTGCACATCTCACCTGATGCAGTTTCTCAGTGCACGTCTTAGATGAACGTGGGGTGCTGACAGCTGCAAGAGAATCGTGAGGTTCTTTTCTCCTTTGACATCTCCTCAGATGGATTTTAAATGCTGATCTTCTGTCAGAAATAGGTTTCATAACTTCATTTTCAGAGGTTGATTTGGTTTTAGAGCAGTTAAGAAAATGTTAATGCTCTACTTGGAAAACTGCATCTTGGTCAAGGAGATGCATCTCAGGAGCATCAAAATTATATTTACCAAACCACTTTTTAACTAAGCATTTTCAAGATACAAGCAAATACATTTTTCAGTATAGCTGTTTTTCAGGTCTGAGTAAATATTTTAATTTTTTTAATAGTCCCACGGGGCAGAATGGGGTTGTCTGTCAGATGCTGGAAATGTAGCTGTCTGCAGCTCTTTCCCACAAAGCTGAAATTCATTGGGCTGAAGTTGATTTAACTTCTGTTTACTCAGTACTGGGGACTCTCAAATTATCCAAGATGTGAACTAACTTTTTGTAAGAAGTGGGTTATGGGCATCTATTTAGCTCTTCTTAATTGTGTGAATTGCTTCTCAGTCCTGGTCGCAGAATGTGTCTGTGGGTTCAGCAGTCATTTTTAATATAGAAAAAACATCTTTTAGACCAAGATTTATGTACTTGGTGCTGTAGTGGAAGCAAATACCCAGACCTGTGGGGAAAAGCCAGCATCCTGTGGCTGGGGAGTGCTGAGTGCTGTAAACCACAAGGCAGAAAGGAATCTTTTTGGGCTAATTTGTGCTGGTTTGTTGTAAACACTGGGAGAGCTCCTGGCCAGCACCAACTGCTGGCTCATTTGCTGCTGCGTGGAAGTGAAAGGTGTTTCAGATACACTAAATGCCAGGGTAATTATAATTAAGCAAGCTGTGATTAAGCAAGCTGCATAGTAAACAGTGTGAAAGAGCCTCTTGGCATTGGAGAAGGGAAAAAATCAAGGCAGTGTGGATATCACTAATTCACAGAGGAAAGATTTGGATGCAGGACTGAGCAGACCATTAAGGGTAGATCTACTCAAACAAATGACACCATGTGGAAAGAGAATTTCCCACTTGGCTGCCTGGGGACGAGCAATCTTTCCAGGCAGGAACGTTTGCATTTGGAGCTGCTGGGAGCTCTCTGGTTCCTGGGGGCTCCACTCTGTGACCTGTGACACTGGAAAGGTTGGGAGGAGCCCTGTGCCCACAGTGGGTGCTGCTGCCTCACAAGGATGGGGCTTCACAGCTTTCTGGTTTTCCTCCTGAGCTTTTCTGTCCAGTAGCAGCCATGCCCCATCCCTTTTAACTGAATGATCTCAGAGAAAAGCCCCCAGCCTGCTGTCACCTCCAGTATCGTGTCATGGATATAAAGCAGACCATTGGGACATGTAATTTCTATCAAAAAAAGTTGCTATAGAAGTTATTGTCAAGAAGCACTTCTGTGTTAAAGAAACATGTGCAGCAAAAAAAAAATAAATTCAGAAATAATTGGAAGGTGCAGGGAAAGTGACCAAGACTTTAACTCATTTATCCATTTAGTGATGGAGAAAGTGAGAGGCCATAATGAGCCAGGAAAGCTTGTCTGTAGGAAAATCATTGAACACTCTGTTGCTTCTGTGGATTAACTGGGACACGGGAGTACAACTGTAATCACAGACTTTGTCTTCAGTTACTTTTTGGATAATCTGTAGATACCCTGGCAAGTCGGCTGCACATGTCTTCCTGCAAGTTTTTTTGGTTTTTTTTTGCCAAGCAATGAAATCTGTGTCTTGTTTATCAACATGTTCATCAGTGTAATGGCCCAATAAAGCAACAAAACAGGTGCAGACTTGCAGTGAAGTTGTTGCAAAGTGAAGTTCTTGGGTATTTGGTTGCTATTTCTGTGTGTGTGTAGTGTTTCACATATGAAAAGCAAAATGCTCATTTTTAAGTGATTCTCCAGTTTTTAGTAGGATGAGCACTGGAGTGGAAGCTGGAAAAAGCTATGGCTGGCAGTACACACTTAATAATTTGATTTGCACCCTCCAGAAATGAGAGTTATTCCTTCAAGCAGTAGGAATGACATTTCTGGAGGGTGCCCTGAGGGTGTTCCTGACAGCACCAAGTCCACACAACTTCTTATGCTCTCAAAACCTAAAATAATTGAGCACGTCCTGGCATGGTTGTCTTTACAAACAAGGTTCTGGCTTATCAGGAGCTCCAGGGATTTTTGGTTTGCTTTTTCTTTCTCATTTACCTTCTTGTGTCCCAGGCATTTCAATGCTTAAAGGTTTTCTTGCCCCATAAAGGTACAAAAATTATGTTTTTATTCATTTACTGGAAAATCATTCCATATGGCTATTAGCAGACACAAATCCTGCTACTCTGAACACTTTATAGATCCATCAGAGTGTGGAGTTTATTTGTTTAAACAACAAATTCAGGAAAAGGTAAAAAAAAATGCTTGCTGTTAACTTCTTATCGGGAGGATTAAAAAAAGAAGAAATTGAAAATGTTATTAAATAGTACATCTCACCAAGTTTACAACTTATTCGGCAAAATCTGTGCTACCTTTAAATAGCCCAAATTTCTCTTAATATCCTTCTATGCTTAAATTCAACTTGCTATTAATGACCTGTCTGTTCTTTGTATTTTTGGGAATGCCAGGTCTGCTGTAGACCTGGCATAATATGCTCATTTCTTCCAGAAGGTGATTCAGAGGGGAGGGGAGAGTTAAAAATCATTTGTGGGTCCATTTCCTTATGGTTTTGGCAGTCTAAGGCTGAACCATGAAATTACAGCAGGGGCATTGTTGTATTAATAAAAATAAATTTGGGTTACATTTGCTTCTTTCCCATTTCTCCTTATCAGCCCCTGGGGTCATTCACTATTTAGCATCACCCTGTGCATCCTCAGGGGAACTGAGCTGTGCTTATTTTCTCTCACAGAATCACAGGCAGTGATGCATGTATGGCTTCACTGTTTGTTTTCAGTTTATAAACCATAGAAAACTGTCTTGATTAAGTTGACTTAGATTGGTTATTTACATTTCTTTTGTGGTTTTTGGCCTTCACATTCCTAGTAATGAAACGAGCAGAACAAAAGAATAAAAGGATGATTCCTGCCTACCCTGAGCAGCCTCTGAGTACCAAGACATTTCTTGAGGCAAGAGGAGGAGCATCGTGCTCAGAAAGGCAGATCCAGCCCATCTTAGAAACACAGAATGATTTTGGTTGGAAGGGACCCTCAAGGTCATCTCAAAAAAACAAACCAACAAACCCCACTAATGCCAGATGCAGTCAGGAGGGTGGGCTGGATCTATTCCTACAACTCCATACACAGTTCATGAGCAAAATTTGTGGTTCATAACTCCTGCATGCTTTTAGTTTAAAAGCCTTGGTCATAAGCACATATCCATGGGCTGAACTGTGTTCCCTCTGAGGTTATCTGAGCAGCAGCTTTCCAGCGTGTATGAATGATGATACAGTTCTCTCAGCTAATGAATATTCTGGTTTTCCAGATACTTGGAGGATTAGGTCATAAGTGCTGGCAGTAGGATAAATTTCTGACTTGGAGGCTTGTGCTCTTCGAGAGGCACTTAGACTGCATGATCTGCTGATATTTTTCAAAAGAGCAAACTAAAATTGTTTTCTTATTACGATGTTTTAGAAGGCATTTTTATATTTCTGTTGGACGTCCAGTTTCTTTATTTCCCTTTTTTCCCCTCTTATTGATTCACATAGACACATTAACCCAGTACATTTTGAATAAAACAAATTTAAAATTCCTTTTTTCTCCGAAACTGTAATTGACTTACTGTCTTTATGGTATTTGGCTTTTCAGTGTGAAGGGAATTCAGTGGAAATTATAAAAAATCTCTCCAAACATAAAACCCCTCCAGTGTTTTGAAGAGAAAGGCAGTGTTTTCTGTTTGGTTTGAAAACACGTTGTTGGCATTTTCTATTATTCTTTCTGGGAAGTACATCTGAGTTTCCAGGAAGCTTATAATTGAGTAGAAAATCATAGAATTCTGGAAGGATTTGGATTGGGAAGGACCTTAAAGCTCATTCAGTTCCATCCCCTGCCATGGGCAGGGACACCTTCCACTATCCCAGGTGGCTCCAAGCCCCAAGCCTGGCCTTGGGCACTGCCAGGGATCCAGGGGCAGCCACAGCTTCTCTGGGCACCTGAGCCAGGGCCTGCCCACCCTCACAGGGAAGAAATCCTTCCCAATATCCCATCCAGCCCTGCCCTCTGGCATTGGGAATTCATTCATTCAGTCCTGTCCCTCCAGGCCCTTGTCCAGACTGCTCCTCCAGCACTCCTGGAGCCCCTTTAGACACTGGAAGGCCAGAAAAATCTTGGATGTTATAATCCTAGATAAAATACTCATCAAGAATGAGCTGGAGAATGGGCTGGGTATGTGTCTCCTCAGTTAAAGGAGGAATATGCTACTGGAGTATTCCTGAATGGGGATCTCTGTCCACTTGATTATGGTGGTTCCTAAACAGTTACTGTACCTTGGGTTTTCTTTGGCTATTTTCCTTTGGTTTGGTCCTTCTGAAAGCTGTGAGGAGCTCAGCTGGTCTCATGTACTGGTTGTTACAAAAAAAGTCTGTGAAGCCCTTTGCAGAATGGCTTGCTTGAGCTCATATTCACATGATAAACTCCATGTGCAGTTTTGCAATGCAGTTGTGCTGACTAAAAACTGCCCAATTTCTTGACCGTGGTTGGGGAGCTGATCAGGAGCTCAGACTCAGCACAGCTCTTCCAGTGCCCTCTTTAGTGACACAGAGCCAGACCTGGTGTAGAACTTGGCTACAGGGTGTGTTATTATAGGGAAGTGTAACTTCATCCCTTTCACATAATAGGTTTTTTTCTTCCTCTCATGTGGAAGGGATTGTGTTACTTAATTGCAGGAAAAAAACCTCAGCCTCTACTTATTCCCCATGTCAAAGGAAAAAAAAAAGCTTCCTAATTAGGCATGAATTACGCATTGCATAGAGGAAAGCCATGGTTTGCCTCTTATCAAAGTATTTTGGACATGCTCTCATTTTATGGTGAGATTTGATATTAGTGGATTGTTCGTTCACCTGGAGCTTCATAAGGGTCTGTCCAGCCAGCCCCAAATCCTTCCAAAATGTTGTTTCAGCTGTACTTAACAAATGATCCCAGCTTGTGCTGTCAGAAATAATTAACAAAGTCTTTGGGCCTCAGGCACTGCTTCTTCTCTTGCATGTTTTTAATGTCTCACGTTTGGGTTTGAATTTAATGAAGAGGATCCATTTGTACTTTTATTACAAGCTTGATTTTGCTGATGGTGACAGTCACCAAAACTACAGTGGCCTGTAGTGTTTCCATGTTTAGTCCTGTGTGCTCACAGAGGAAGGAGAACTTGGGACTCTAAAAATATATATTTAAATGGCTATTTCTTATGCACTTCTAAAGAAGATGGTACTTCCCCCTTCTCCCCACCAAGTAGTGATTGTGGAATATTGGAAAAGCCAACTTTGTTGATCCAAATGTTATTTCTCCATTTCCTAAAAAAGAATGTTTGGTGTCAAATGCTGTTTTTGTCTTGCAGCATATGCCGTGTGACAGCCTGGCCTGCTGCCTGTTTCAGAGTCCACAATTTCCTCAACTTACTGATGTTTGAGTGTAAAACCCAGATTCTTCATCCTCTGTGCACTTGAAATCCCTTTAAGAGCAGTTAGCTGTTGTGACTGAGCTAATCATGTTATCCTCTGCTGAAATAAATTGTGTCTTCCTAAAAGCTCCCAAAATCAGGTGTGCTTTACCTCCTGCTTGCCTCCAGCCTGCATCCCTTGAGCTTCCAGGAGTTTCTGTGCCAGCACTGAAAGAGATTCCCTATTCAGAAAAATGCTTTTGGTGCTCATATTTTGAAAAGCTTCTCATTGTAATGATAAGGGAAAGTTCCAAAAATTATTTTTGCCTTGAAGGGTGTTGGGGAAATACCTGCAATTCAGACAGCAGCCACAAATTTGGGCAGTTTGGGGACTGCTGAGCAGGCAAGAGAAGTGTGGAAACTTGGAAATATCTGTGCTTCTGGCCAAGTGGGATGAAACCAAAGAACATCTCTTGCTCCATGGCTTATCTGGATGGATTCTGCTCCACTGTGTTGCAACACAGTGACGGGTTCTGTTATGTAATCCTTTCTGTTTCTGGACTTGGCCTAACCCAGCAAAAGCAGAAGTGTCTGAAAGAAAGTACTTGGGGCAGGAAGGGAAGGAAATGGTAACTACACATTTTCCAAGTTAGGCTAAGGACTCTGAGCCACTCTACTTGTACTATTAAAAAAAAAAAAAAGACAAAATAAACCCCAAACTTACATCATCTAGTGCATCATTTACACCAGAATTCAGTGTATGGAACTGTCATTTTGAAATCATGAACTAGGAAAAGAAATCATTTGTAGTAAGTTTAACAGGAAGTAAATTGAACTGTAAGTTAAATTTTTTGTTATCTTTTCTTACTTTTCATAGAGTTGTGCAATTATATACAAACATTTTATGAATATACACTGTTTTAGAACTATTGCTGCAAAAATTCTATTTGGTTGGGCTGTTTTAAAAGTGCTCTTTTTATTCTTGACTTTCTGAAGATAACTGCACTTATTCAAATATCACTGGATGCATATATTTTGCTTTCATGGTGTAGTTCCACAATTCTGATTTCTAAATTAAACCATTCATGGGAGACAGCTGTACCTTAGTGGCTAAACCTAAATGACAAATGGCCACAACTAAATAAAAGCAGGAGTGGTGCTGCTGCAGGGGTAGTACTTTTTGGATATTCTCTATTTTTGTAGGCACCTACATGTCAGTTTAGCTGTGTTTTGTGGAGAGCACTTTTTAAGCCCTCTGTGGATTTTATCTTTCAGAGCAGCACCTGCAGATAATTGGGGTTTTTGCCATTTCTGGTAGCTGTGAGTTTCAGCATCATGATGCAAAGTGATTTGAGGCTGGATATACGTTTGATTTTTAGAGTTTATTTATTATTAGGACAGCAGTAGTGTCTAGGAAGTCCAGCTGCTAAAGGCTGCTGCTATGTATATTTTTGTCAAGGTTCATAACAGCAAATAGAATAAGCCTCTTGCAAACTGACTTCATTTTTAGACTGACTTTTACCTACAGAACATCAGAAAAGGCCAGGACTTGCAACAGAACCTGCAAGAAGTCTCTGTGTACTGATCCTAGGTGTGGAATGCAGACAGTGGTTAGCACCATATTCTTTTGGTTCACTGGATTGTCCTACAGCACAGATGCTGTTTTTTCTCTCTTGAATCAGCACAGAAGTGCAGGGAATGTGGCTTGTCCCACATGGGAGCAATAAAAACTCACAGCCTGCACAGTGAAGGATGCTAATCACTCTTGCAGCATCTCTGTTTGCAGGTTTTCTGTATTATTGCCATGCAAGCAGCATAATCAGCTTTGCAGGCTCTACACAAAGACCAGAGAACCTTGTTCATGTTTTTGGAAGTGCTGGGGGGCAATAAGTTGGCCAGTAATTTGTTGCTGTCTTTCTTGTCCATTGCCGGAATAGAGGACAGGAAACCTTTGTGTAAAAAAGGTTGGAAATAATCTATATTTTTGCATTTTATGGAAGAAAAAGTTACTGCTGTGTTTTTTCAGGGAAGAATGTAAAATGTTCTGCTGTGCGTGGTGCTGGTGCTGTTGGTGATTCCCAAAGCAGTTGTTGTGGCCCTGGAAGCAGCCTCAGCAAGGAGCTAAGCAGGAATCAGGCATTTCATGCATGGAAGAGCCATGTTAGGTTGTAGCTTTACATCCATCTGCAAGATGTTTCACAGACTGATAGGAGGAAATCAGAGGCACAGATCAGCAGGGGAGTGTTCTCAGTTGTGTTTCTCTTGGTCCTTTATCAGTGATGGAACAGCCTGGCTCTTTTTGGGCCCATTGGTTTTTAGCCTCTTCAGTGCTCTGTTGTCAGCCAGTGTCAGCGTTTCCTCCAGATGATCCTCTGCTTTTCCTCCACATCATCCACAGCTTTGATGTGCCTTCCTGCTTTGTGTGGAAGTTACAACTGTGGCTTTGTTTCTGGGCTGTGTCAGGGCTGCCTTGTCCTCACTGTTTATGGGGAGGCAGAATTAGAGCAACAAAGGAACCCTGGCGAGCGCCGCCTTCACCGCCAGCCTCTGGGAGCTGGGCACTGTTGGAAGGAGAGAAAGGCAGAACTTACCCTTTGTCCCTTCAGTCTCTGTGGAGAAGGCTTTTAATCTAATGTGAATTTGTGCCAGCAAATCGTGGTAAAATTCTCCTTGGAATAGTTAAGATGTTAATTTGCTTTGAATGTTTCTTTAAAACCACGTGTAACAAACACATCAGTGTGAAAATCGAGCATTTGTTCATCTGGCAGGTGCTGGCATTTACAGTGTGAAGATGTTTCCAGTTTTCCCCCTCCCTCTGGTAATATCCCACTGGTTGATTTTCTTTCCATAGTTAAATAATCAAAACCTCTCCATTTTAAAGCTCCATGGAAAGTACTGTGGATTTTGCAAAATCTGCCCCAGATAGCATAGAACATGGGTTTAGTTTGGAATAGAGACCAGGGATCCTTGACAAAATGAATGAATGTTGCACACGACAGCATCTGATGGTGTGCTCTAAACCACTGTGGCCACCACCAGGTACTTCATGCAGAGTAATGTTACTGGAATATTTTTCCCTTGGTTTCCTTTTTTTTCAGATAGTACTTTGACTTTGAAACTGTTTGAGATATTGAACCTGTCATTTAGACTTGCAGTATCCTTGGAGATCACATCTCAGTTTTTCCACCGTTTGGTTTGGATAAAATCTTGCCCTTTAGGGAAACAGTTTGGCTTTAATACTTCATAGCTGCAGTGCAGATTATATGAGTAGATTGTAAAATCTCCCTCCATTCAAAGCTGGTGTTTTGCAGCAGTTTCAGTTCTTGGCAGATACAGCCCTTAAACAAAAATCAGCACTTGTGCTGTCACTTCTGTAATGCAGAGGAGGTGGACTCTTGTCTAAAATGCAACAAGCAAAGCCTATGTGCTGCTTTCAGTGTCTTTCCTTCTCAAATCTGTTCTCACATGATCTGTACTGAAATCTGTACTCAGCAGGGATTTTGAGAAACTTTGTTGATTTAAATTTAATCTCTTTCACCGAGTTTCGCTGCCAAAAACAGTTTTAGTGGGGTATGTTTTTGTTTACAGCAGTGCAGCTGATACTTGTCAACTCTCTCACAGTACATCTTAGCATAGGAAAGGATCAGAAAATGTATTTGAGGAGCAAATCTAAACCTTCCATTCTCACTTAACCTCTCTCTGTCACAGTATAGTCTACAACATGTAGTGAGAGTTTGCATGCAGGCATTTAAGATCTCTGCCTACAAGAGTGGAGAAACTTGGCAAGAACAGGCAGCTGCTGTGTTTGTTGGGGTTCTTTTTAAGCTGTTGTTAAATGTAAAAGCAAGCAGTTACCAGTCTTCTGGTTTCCACTGTGACCTTGGACTTTGAACATCATCAAAAACTCTGGAATATTGGTTTTTAGCCCCTAACTGCTGAATCACTTGTGTGTAGCATTTCTGAGTGAGGAGAAGTGAGCATTGGAGATGCACTGAAGCTGAGCACAGTGAAACTACAACAAATAACCATATTCAAAACTAAGAAGCAGAGGTGAAAATATGGCCTCTAAATACATTTGGCCATTGGAAATGAGAAAGCTTGTGGGATTACTCAAAATGTGTATGCATTGTACCTGTTTTTATTTTATCTGATAACTTGGAGTTAAAGTACTAAGCTGTAAATCCTTGTATTCTGTCTCAGGACTAACACTGGCTTGAGTCACGTGGGCTGAGTGAAATCAGTGCAATTGTTAGTTTAGCTTTGTCAGTGCTTTCCAGTTTTTTGTTAAAATAGTCACAGGCTTACTGGAAATTGTGACTTCTTGCTGGGCTGCCCCTTACAGCAGAATTCTCCTGTAAGTCTGTTAAATAAACCTTCCAGTGGGGGCTACATATTGACCTCCCCAGCTGGTTTCTACCTATGGCCTCACTGGGTCTTAGAGCTGCTTCCCAGAGGTGAACAAGGCTGAAATCTGTTTTCTTTCACATCCACGTTGAGTAGTAATGTTATGTGATCTGCTGTTGGCAAGTCCTGCAGCTGATCACTGGGGTGTAGTTCTGAGCACAGTGAGCACAGGGTCTCTTGAGCAGCTAAAATATGTTCCTCATTACGAGTCTTGATGAGAATTGTGCTTAAGTTGTGTTTATGAAAGTGAGCTGTCAGATGGTATTTGTTAATTTTTACAAAAGCTGACTATTTTTCTTTCTTTGTGAGGTCACCTCAGTCTCCACTCTCATCAAATGGTGCCCCAAGCTGCAATAAGCAGGATTAGTGTGGGAGGGTTATTGCTTTTTTGTGAGTCTGGGTGACTGTCTGCGTGAATGTGGATTACAGTCGTGACTTTCAGTTCTTCACAGGGATAAACAGTGGTGCCAAGTAATCCTAAACTTGCTTTCTAACTCTTGTTTTACTCTACAGAAAAGAAAGGGGGGGAAACAGTCAATTAATTAAAACTTGCTCAATAAAAGTTAGTAATAAAATTTTTCCATTTTCAAAAATGTTCCCCCCATGGAGAGAGTGTGAGATGTACAAATGATGCTGTCAGGAGCTGTATGTGTCTTGTTGCAGAGGCTTGATTTCAGTCTTTTATCTAAATTACTGTAAGGGCCTTAAGAGATAGAAATGTTAATTGTTTCTCAGATCAGTGCCTTTACATAAAAACATGCCAGCATGTGCAGAATTGCTTGAAATGTTCTTCTCAGTGCTGCTTGACCGAGCTGGTTGACAATCTACAGGCAAATGCCAGCTCAGCCGAGTTTCAAGTCTTAATTTTTTTCCCCCATCTCTTCCTGTTGCTTTGTTAACTCTTTTCTCCTAATCCCTCCTTCCTTGCAGCCCTCATTCTTGGAATGCACTAGCATTGCTTTTCTGTCAAATGACTCTTTTTTCTTAGCCTTTGAATAAGTCCTTTTTTTGTCACAAAACAATACAGACATACAGGGCAAAACTCCATTGCTAAAAGTGCTATGGGTTGTAAACTGAAATCTCTAAATTCAGGAACTCTTAAGAGTGGGGGAAGACTGTAATGAAATTACAGGTGTTTTGAATTCCTGTAATTCCTGACACTTTACAGCAGGTGACACAGTGGCTCTGGAGCTTTTTCTGCCTGTCCCTCTTCCCTTTGCCTGGCATGTGCAGGTTTGGAGGCTCACAGGTTGGATCACTGATTCAGGATGCTTCCTAGGATTTGTGAACTGCCACCTGAGAGCAATACAAGAATAGAAACCACGTGATTGTAGCTTCAATAGAAGCACTGATGGCTGCTGAGAAATGTCTCTTTCTTACAAGTCTCAGATCAGGTCTTTTACTCTGCTTTTTCTTTCTTTCTTTCCACGTAGGTTGTGTATCTTCGTGAGCAATGGCCCCCTTTTTGCGGATATCTTTCAACTCGTTTGAGCTGGGACCTGTGCAGAATCAAGAACAAATACAGCCTTTCTGTGCTATCAAGATGAAGGAAGCTCTGACCACAGGTGAGCTTACAAACAGGGATGCTTTTCTGAATAGCAGTAAGTTTTTGAGAAATGCTGTAATCCTTAAATTGTGAATGGCAGCGAGTCCTACCCTTCCTGTGGTGCCAGCCACTTCATGTGAGCTTTTCTTTTGGAACTGGAGCAATCATAATGGCTGTTGTCTCTACCCCCACCTTAAAACAAGGCTTGTTTATCAGTGTGCAGGACAGGGACCTGGACTGCTGCAGGTTTGAGAGAAATGTCCTCAAGCACAGAGCAGCAAATGCTCTTTATTGGCTTGGAGGACAGGTAATGATGAGGTGCAGTTTATTGTTGCAGTAACTGAGGCACTTTGGCAGATTTGTTTGCTTGAAATGACTCACACCCAAGGTCCTGTTAGCACAGAACCACAGAATAAACTGTGCTGGAAGGGACCCTCAGTGATCACTGAGTTCAGCTCCTGGCCCTGCATGAGACTATCCCCGAAAGTCACACCCTGTGCATGAGACCACTGTCCTGGAGCTCTGTCAGCCTTGGGGCTGTGACCATTCCCTGGGCAGTCTGTTCATCCTCTGAGGGAAGAACCTTTTTCTAAAAATTCTAAACCTTTTTTAAGGGTTTTTTCTAAAATATCCAACCTTAACCTGCCCTGCCACAGCTCCAGCCATTCCCTCAGGTCCTGTCACTGAGAGCAGGGATCAATGCCTGCCCCTCCTCTTCCCCTCACTAGGAAGTTCTAACTGCAGTGAGGTCTCCCCTCAGTCTTCTCCCTCCAACTGAACAGCCCAACAGCCTTCCAAGATTTCATCTTTACAGAAACTGGTCCAAAGGTTTATAATATTTTGTGATGTTTGGTTAGAATACAGCACTGTAGCCAAACAGGAATTGCTGCATTGGGCAAGACTGCAGCTCTAATCCTGCACTAAGCTCTAGGGATTCACAAAACATCAAAGAATGCAGAAAAGGTGAAGTTTCTTCTTCCTCACAAAGTGATTGGTCTTTTCCCTTATTGCTGATGGTAAAAGCTGCATTTAAACTTGAAATAAAGAGTATGGTGCCTTTTCCAGAAAATACTGTCATCCAGCAAATGTACTAAGCTCCAAAGAAGTAGTTTCTCAGTCTGCTGGGAGAACCTCTGAAGAAATGGTATTGAAGGTGTTGCAGCTGCCAAAATATGTGGAGAAATGGAAGTAATCTAAAATCTGGTTTTATCCAGCAATTTGCTTTTGAAAAGTAGAATTGCCCCAACATTTCTCTGTCTTTGCTTCCATGTGTCTTTGGCGTACTAAAAAAAGGGGGAGGAGAGGACACTGCTTGGAGAAGTGAGTGACTGAAGTAATCAGGAAAGAATCTGATGCTCCAGTTGTCAGTTTGACAAGATCTGGAACAGCTTTTTGTTGGATTGCTGCAACACGATCAAGGGAAAGTTTGTTGTATAGGAAGAAGAAAATCCTAGTGATTGATGATTAGGCACTGAGCCAGTTTGCAAACACGTGATGTGTTTGGAAGTCAGGAGTGTGAGCAGACAAGCCAAGGAGGCTGAACACAGCAGAGGCAGGAACAGTGTTCTTGAAGGTTGTTCTTTACTGACACTTTAAGTGTCATTTGCAGACAGAATTGTGATCCATGACAAACCTTGATTAGTATGATTTTAATTACAAAAGCAGCACGGCTGGGCTGGAAGCTGCTGCCAGTAATTCAGACATCTTCTTTATGTTTCTGGTAGGGTAAAAATGTATATAGTTGACTGATCAAAGCAGGTATTAGTTGGGAGGTGGGAATAGGGAGGGGAGAGGCCTGTGGACAGACAGGAATCATGCTTTCCTCCTCTAAGAATCTTACAAAGAGTATTATCAACTCTTTGCAAACTGCTGCTCTTTCTGCAAACCCTACACTACTGTCAAAGGTTCTGCAAATATGCAATTTCTCCTATTGCCAAGGATGCCACCTGAACTGTGACTTTTTGATGGAGAGGTCTGGCTTTAGCAATGCAATAAGCAAGCCAGTGTAAAAGCCTTGCTGTGCAGACACCCTGCTTTTTATCCCCCTCCTCACCTTTATTGTCTCTCCTAATAATCTCTAAATAAATGTGTAGATATGGCACCTGGGGACATGGTTTAATGATGGCCTTGGCAGGGCTGGGTTAAAGGTTGGACTTGATGATCTTACAGGTCTTTTTCAACCTAAACAATTCAGTGATTCTCTGACTATATTTTCAGTATTTTTTCATAGAACAGGGCTCTGGAAGTAGGTTTGCCCTGTGGAGGGCTTGAGTCTTCTGTCTGCAGAGTTCCCCAAATTCAAGAGAGAAGCTGCTGACTGAGAAGAGGAGGGATGCTCACGTTTGGCTTGCAATGGAGAAGTCCTCAGGTGGCCATTTCTGAGCATTTTGGAATGTCCTTTGGCAAGTGGCTCAGGGCTGTGTCCGAGCTGTAACTCCCAGTGCTGCTGTGCCTGGGATTCCCTAATAAAGCAGTGCAAGGACACCCTTCCCTGGGCTTGCTTGCAGGGCTCAGCACTGAGGGGAGTGCATCCTGCAAGCTCTTCATGAATGAACACTGACTTGCCTTGAGTTTCAGGAAGATTTTAAAACATTAAATATCCAACAGACCACACCGCAGCTTCCTGGGGAAGGGTCCAACTGTTTAATCTGCTTTACTACTGCCTTGATATCATAAGAGCAAATGGATCATTTAGAGCTGGAGAAGCACTTAGGAAGCACTTCTGCTGCAAAAAAAATGATCTTGATAAATAGCAGAAATTGTGTCAAATGTCGAAAATTACATTCAGTTATTACCTGGGCACAAATATTTCAGTGTGGGCACAAATGGAGAATAATTGGCTTGGCAGCAAATCAGAGGAAAACTGGGAGGTGGTTCTGTGTGCCAGAGTCACAGTGAAGAGCTGGATGTGGTTCCTGAGAGGAACCATCACTTTGCATGTGTTGATGGCACCGAGAGACCCAGATGTAGAAATGTGCCAAAGCTTGTGACTGATTGTGCAGTCACTGGCTGCTTTCTGTGCCCGAGATATGGACAGGAAAAATCAGCTTAAGGGGTGGCAAGGGAGACTGAAGCTGTATGTTAGAATCATAGAATACTGGCTGGAAGGGGCTTCAAGGATCATCCAGCCTTTCTTGGCAAAAAGGAAGAAAATCCATCTAATGAGAATAGTGCAGCTAGTGAAACTCCTAACAAAGGAGCGTGCTGAGGTGCTCTTAAAGGGAACCAAACAAAAAAGAAAGCAAAAAAAAATGACATTTTTGAGGTAATTTTAGCTTTTTTGTTATTCCTTAACTACACAAGGTCTGCATGTACTACAGAGGACAGATAAGGCTCTGAAATATCCTTTAAAAAGAAGCAGTCATGCTAGAGATAGAGTACAATGCCAAGGAGAGTGACTTATGAATACAAGTGAAATGTTGGGATAACTTGGAAGTAGATTAATGAAATGTGAAGCCTTTCATCTCTCAGACACTGGTTTCAATTTAAACTGGGTCAGTATAAGGTTTATCTTATCTCCAGTATTTAGGTATTGGCCATGATCAGATGACACTTCATGGAGATTTATGCCAGAATGGAGCCATGCAAGTATTCCCTGTCAAGCTGTGACTGACCAAACCAGCTTATGAATTCCACATTGGGGTTTGTCCCTCCTGCTCTCTGGCTCCATGTTAACACCTTCACTGCCTCTGCATGTTTGTCAGGGTGGCCTTTGCCTTCCATGTCATGAACTTTTGAACCGAGTATTTAAACCTTTTCCAACAACAGTAAAAGAAGCAGTAAGTCTGCTTTTAGTTTCAGTACAAGTATTCCCTCTTATTTTGTTGAGTTTAATTACTAGATCTGTATTAATTTTACAGTTTCCGTCCTTTTTTTTTGTGCTTTCAGAGAGAGGAAAAACTCTGGTTCAGAAGAAACCCACCATGTATCCTGAATGGAAATCAACTTTTGATGCCCACATTTACGAGGGCCGGGTGATCCAGATTGTGCTGATGAAAGCAGCAGAGGAGCCACTGTCTGAAGTGACTGTGGGAGTGTCAGTGCTGGCAGAACGCTGCAAGAAAGGCAATGGCAAAGCAGAGTTCTGGGTAAGGAAAAAGATTCATTCCTCAAAATTGCTGACCTGGTTTTGTTTCTTCCAAGCTGAATGAATGCCTTGTGCCTTTCCTAGGTCAGTAGAAGCTCTTTAGTTTGTATTCACCTGTTACACTTGGTCTTTTTTTTCGCACCTTAACTTGATTTCTAAGAGAAGAGCAATTATTCAAAAGAGTAAAAACTAATAGTGATCAGTTTTAGCCAGTTCAGTGGTCTCAAATCCTCTGCTTATTATCCATAGAACAGATACCCCGAGGACATCATCAGTGTTAAACTTTCTCTGTACAACCTGTCCTGACTTGGGCAGAGCATCATGGCCAGCAAAGAGACCACTTAGCACAGCCTAAAATGTTATTTTTTATGTGGAAATAGATCCTGGCATTAGTAGCTGTAACAGAGGTCTTGGTCTTCTGTAAACTTTGGTGGGCAAATGTTCTGAGTGCCAGACACTGCCTTAGAGATGAACTCACTCATTATCCCAGTAGGCTGCTGGATTTGTGGGGATGTGTTCATGGGAGTGCCTAATGGAACTGTGGTGTGGTTTTGTGTGGGGATTGGATTTTTCATCCCAAGTTGTGTTTAGTGTAGCCCAGGGGTACTTTGCTCTGTGCTGAGGTGAAGATTGAGTCACTCATACGTGGCTGAGAGTTTCTTATCTTTCATGAAGGCAGCAGTTTAAGAATTAGTGGCTACTTTCTGAGCACAGGAACTGACCTCAGCTGTTGGCTTAAAAGGCTTTTTTTTTTTGCTGGTCTGTAGAATTTGCCACAGAAACCATGTGTGATGGTTTTGAGGAGGAAAGGAAAATAAATTTTGATTATACCCCTTTTTTTATTGCCAGCAACAGCATTTGATATCGCTATGGTCTTTACTCTCAATAAACATATAAAAGATTGTATAGACTTCTTCTTTTAAATCTGGGTTCCTGTGCAGATTGAGTTTACTCACAGAAAAACAGAAGCCAACAAACCCCTTTGCAGAAACGGGAAAGGGACATGGACAAATAATGTGAACTCTGCCCCTGCTGAACTCCTGGGGGCACATCAAAGCAATGAGCACACGAGTACAAGCAAGAGAATAAAAGCCCCTGACTCAGCTGCAGTACAGAGATATGGGAAGGATTGTAATCAAACAGTTATGGAATAGCCTACTTTAACACCCTAGAAAGAGCTGTTTAAATTCCTGAGAGATGCAGTCAGCCACACACTTCACTGTTGTTATCTTTCTTTCCACAGCTTGACCTTCAACCTCAGGGGAAGGTGCTGATGGCTGTGCAGTATTTTTTGGAAGATGCAGGTAATGTCAACAGTTTATTTTCAGTCAATTATGTGAAAAAAAGTATTTTTTGCAGAACACAGGATGTAAGTTACAAAAATATCACCTGATTTTACTGAATAGAATCTTACTAATTAATTTTATTAATTTGCTTTCTAGGTATTTGGGGTTTTTTTTGGTTTGTTGTTTTTGTTTTTTTTTTTTTTGTTATGTGGACTCACGGCTGGATTTGCTAGTTTCTAAATGCTGTTGCAAATGTCTATCCTCGTGTCTTAAAGTGATAGAAAATATATTATCTGTTCCTTTTTGGGTACAAGAAAGTTGAATGTTTTGCTCTAGCTTATGTGGGAAACTTTTTTTTGTGGATTGCAGAAGTAGGTCTGAGTTTCCTGGGATTCAGACATCCTATTCACTAATCACAGCAACTGATTGTAGGAATGAGTGAATGGTTTAGTGTTAAAATGCAAATCTAGTCAATGATCTGATGTTCCAGTTTAAAAAGTGAACAGCCAGTCTGTGTCAGAAACCTACACAGGCTATTTGGAAATGAACTAGTGGGGAAGCTACAAGTACAATAATAAACCCAAGAATTTTGGCATGGATTTGTGTATCTGGGGAGTCCTTTCCTAAAGGGAATGCTGTAAACCTCACAATTTGCTTAGCTTATAGTTAAGACTTTCCCATACTAGAAGTCATGAAACCATTATTTCTTGGGGATAATATTGTAATTATAACTGTTCTGCCAGATTAGCCCATCAGTCTTACAAGGTTTAATAGTATGTGCTTATAAATAACTGAAAAGCAGGAAGTTTTGAAGCATGGGTGGGTTTTTTCCCCCCCCACAGACATTTATAGAGGGAGCACAGTTCTGCTCTCTAGAACAGGTTCATTGTGAAGGTGCCATTCACTTTTGTACAATCTGTATAGAAGACATTGAAGGCAGAATGTGATGTGCATAGGTTACATTTCAGAGATGACATTTCATCTTTGTGATGGCAAAAACCCAGCCTATATGCTTGTTACTTTGGTATCTATGAAAAGCAAAATGAAAGAAAAATACTGTGTAGATAGTCTGTAAGTGAGAGCTTTTCTCAGGTTTGGATTTAAACTGGTGTGAGCCATTATATCAGAAAATATTTATCGTGGTCTTTGTCATAGTTTCCTGTGCAAGGCAGTTTCATGGAGCAGTGGTATTATGATCATATCTATTTAATGAGATATACAGAAATCCATTCCTCCTGGACACCCAGAAGTTTCTCAAGCAAACCTGTACAAACTCAGTTTCTGTATTCTCAGTTGTTTATTTAATGAGGCTGAAGCACATTTCCTCCTCTACTCAGACATGTGGAAAAGTAGAGATGGCATAAGTGAAAGCCTTCCATAATTTATTATTGGCTGTTAGTAGGAAGGTAATATACTTGTGTGCTGAAAGTATAAATTAATTTTACTTGGTAATCAAAATAATTTTAAAATAGATACTATGTTCTTGCAGTTCTTTTCATTGCCTTTATTAGGGATTGCAGATGGTGGTGGATGAAGCCTAAATACCAAACAGATCATTAATTCATGCATTTATATTCTAATTGGCAAGTTAATATTCACATCTGAATGCACTTTTTTGACCTTCTACTTTGCAATGACCTCCTATTTACCTTCTGCTTTTTATGAAATTAGTCACCAATACATTTTTGGTTACTAAACCACAGAGGTGGTGGAAATTGGCTTTCAAGACATTTATACATCTCCATTTTGTGAGGAAAAGTCACTCAATCTGATATTTTAATGTGAACACTGCAAATATCAATACATTTTAACAAACTACTCCTCCTCAAGGTTGTAAACCTCCCTTATGGCAGTGGGTAACGCTGCTAAATAGGCACACACTGATTTTTGGCTCATCACTGCACTGTGAATGTTCTCTGTTAAATTAGCACTTAGCAGTGTGAGAGCAGAGGTTTGCCTGGTGCATTGCAAGGATGTTTGTGTGAAACCCTCAGTTAATAGCTGAGAGCTCAGGGACAGCTCACATTCCTTCCTATGCTCTTGTCATTTTGTTCTCCCTCCTTTACATACAGGACTCTGTGGTAGCTGTGCTTCTAAAATACTAAAAAAGGCTCGTTCTGAAACTGGAATTTCAGTTGTTCCCCAGTTTATTCAAAGGTATTGCTGCCATTTGTATCTTTGAGTTATAGGTGCTACCTTTTGTTTGAAAATCTCCAAGCACTTCACAAAAGGGAGTAATTCTTTCTTTGGCTTGTTTTGCAAACTGAAGCTGTGGTTTTTCAAACCTTTCTTCTAAGTAGCAAACATTCTGCCACCTTTAGAGAAAGCTGCTTTCCTCTGCTTCAGTGGTGCAGAGCAGAAATGAAAGATAAGAATGTCATTGCTCCACTGACAGGTATATTCTTAGAGAAAAAAAATCACATAATAAAGTGGTATTAATGGTTCTTCCATGATAGAATACACTGAGACTTTTCATTTGTATCTTCTTTTGCCAGATTGAGTCCTGATCAGTTAATTTAGGGCTTCATATGAAAATTCTTACCAATCTTAGAGGGTTTGTTCTTTCTGGGCCATGTAAAGTATGGACTGCAGAGCCCTGACTTAGAGCTGTCAAAGAACTCTTTTGTCTTCTGTCCTGTGATTTGAGTATGAGCTTGTGCTGGACATTCAAAAGCTTTTCTCCTGGTGTGTGAAACATGAGAACAGCGTGTTAACCTCAATTTTCATTTTGAAAGTGTTTTCCTTCTACCCCTCCTTCTCTCGTTGTAGTATTGAAACTGGGTTATAATTCTGTAAAGCAGCTTTAGTTTTAATAGGTGGGAGTTGCAATACGTTTAGTGCTTTGCTTGATCTTTGTTTATTCAAATGTGCTTAATGACCTCCTCGAGTAAGAAAACACAGAACCTCACTCTCCTGAGTGTCTTGTGCAGGGTTAGCAGCTCGTGTCTTGAGTTTGAATTCTGAATTGCTCTTTTGCTGGCTACAGCTTTCTGCAGAAAGGGATAGTGAATTTTTTCCTTAAAATGCCATTAGAAGTACAGGAAGGTGAGTAATTTGCATTTGAACTTTTGATATCTCAAGTGTCTGACTTCTGTGAGAGGGACATGAACCATTTTAAATGTTGTTCTCTGTGTGTTGAGTCTTGGGGAAGCATGAGACTTCAGCATTTTTCTGAGTTACCTGTGAAAAATAATAGGGTAAATAACAGATTTGCCATTTCAATCTGCATATTGTACAGGTCTAAAGTTAGATTTGAAGAAGGTATCTCTATGGATGAGTGGTGTTGTGGAAGGATGGTCACATTTTTAATAAATAATAGTGATGAGGGCTGAAAAGCCAGAATTGGGCCTTATAATTGCACATGGGGATGTTGGCATGATTTAATCATCTAACTGAGAAAATGCTGTTTCTAGAAATTTGGCAAATGAGGAGGTTATTCAGTGGCACCTTGCATCTGCTTTAATCTGCACCTAGAAGTGCAATTGCATGAATTTAACAAAAACATCTGCAGGCTTTATCTTCTGATTTTCTCTAGGAGAAGCAGATACTTGCAGATGAAGTGATTTCATGAAGTGATACCAGGCTGGTGTGTCTGTGGTTCCCAAGGTAGTTAACATGTTGTGTGGGGCACAGAAAATCTGATACAGTTTGTACGTTCAGTAGAAGTTTGATTCAGATGCTGTTACCTTTAAATGTTGGTTTTACTGTATAATTTGAAAAAGAAAGAAAACCTATTTTCCAGTTTATTTTATCAACACAAATGAAATACCAGAGGTCTCTGCAGAAGATTTACCAGAGCACTGAGCTGTGGAACAAGAGCTCTGTATGCTGAGCACGGGCCGTGTTCCACTGCAGCTCTGGGTGGCTGGGGCACTATAAAGGCTGGAGTGTGTTTGGTTTGGGGGATTTTTTAATCCTGGATTGAAAAGCAGGGCTTGTTAAAGCTGGTGTTTTGTTTTACACTTTTCTACCAGGCCATGGGTGTCAGTAATGCCCAGGAAAGGTCAGTACATTCTGAAGTAGCTGCAGAGCAGCAGGTGCTGGCTCTGGGGCCAAGGCACTTTATCCTGGATCTGTCCAGGGCCAGGCTGGATGGGGCTCTGAGCAATCTGCTCTCATGGAAGCAAAAGACCAAAATGATTTAACAGAGCTAATAAATGTCCATGAACTGTAGGGACATTTTGGGAAACTTCTGTTTCTGTAAATGGTTTCTTGGGGGTTTTTTTTTGTTTGGTTTTCTTTAACAGATGATCTTTAAAGAAATCTTCTCCAGGACCAGGTTAAAGAGCAGTTTGCCTCTGAGACAGTTCATGCTGGGAAAGTCTCCTTTGTAAGGAGTAAGCTTTCCCTTTTAATGATTGCTCTGAGAGATTAATATTTTTCTTGACCTGAAGGTGCACTTAACTTTCAAACAAAGCCAAGTGCAAGACTGCAGAGCAGCAGAAGGAGACAGACACTGAACAGAAATGTTGGTGGGATTTGTAATTTATTATAAAGTTTCAGGCAAATCTCAGCCTGAGCAACCAGCCCAGAAAATGCCTTTCCTGTCCCTGTCTGAAGTCCTGGTTCCCAGTCTCTGACAGTAGCACTGTTATCTTTCCTCTGTTCACAAAAGCACCATGAAATCAGCAGGTTAACATGAAAAATGCACTCTGAAGACAGTAAATATTTTTTCAATTCTTTCCTTTAAAAAAAACTAGTAGGGTTATTCTGAGTTTGTTTTCTTTTGGACTTTTGAGGCTCAGTTGAGACAATGTGACATCTCACCTTGAGGTTTATTACAGCTCAGCAGAGCCCCAGCCATATTATTTTAGTAAATGTTTTCCAGGCAATGGGTTGTGTGTTGTGGTAGTGGCTGTGGGACTGGGAAATGTTCAGCAGGACGGGCACTGAAGCTAAACAGAGAACACAGGAGGTGTTTACAGCAGCCTGGAGAGCTGCACTGTCACTTCACAGCTTAATGGTTTCTTCATGAATGTTCAGCACAGAGGAGTTCTGGGGCTGTGTCAGAGCAGCTGCAGGTTTTGAGAAGGGACCTTGAAATACATGGAAGTGTCAGTGATAAATATTAACCCCAGCTCTCACTGGAGGAAATGGATTCTGTTTAATGGTGTGTGCTGGGTCCAGAATGATTAATGTCAGGTCCAGGCTGCAGAGGTCACCTGGA
Source organism: Petroica traversi (assembly GCA_025920805.1). Lineage (NCBI taxonomy): Eukaryota > Metazoa > Chordata > Aves > Passeriformes > Petroicidae > Petroica > Petroica traversi. Next base: position 3,239,560 of record JAHLSL010000013.1, on the reverse strand, counting down.
TCCTGGCTGCTGATTCAGCTGTTTTGTACCTGCTCTTTCTGCCCATGTGCTGGTTCATGACAAGCATTTCATTTACAGGAATCCTGGCTTGCTGGGAGGGGAAAGCAAAGCTTTTCCCTTTGTGTTTCTCCCTCCCCCCATCTCTACCCTGCATCCATAACATTGTGAAAGTTACTTCCCTGCAATTGTTGATTGTCTCTGCATCTTTGGAATAAAGCCTTTATTCTCCAGTGAACTCCAGGGTTGGCTGAGCTGCTTAAAATTTTCTGGAGCAATACACATTAAAGGCAATTTACACATTAAAGATAACTTGTTAAACATGCCCACAGTAAATTGAAATTCTGCTATAATTTCAGAGCCACCTCAGCTCCAGATGAACTTGACTCACAGCTGCTCTCCAGACCTCTCAGCTGCTTCTGAATCAGACAAAAGTTTTCAGCTATACTTTGAAATATTGGTTGGTTTTGGCAAAGGCATCTAACAAGGCAGGTGGTTGTAAAGTCTGTGTGTCCTCACGTGCAGATTTTGAGGTTTTGCTGGGCTCGAGGATTCTTCCCCATTAAGGAAAATGTGCAAAGAAAAAGAAAGAAGAAAAAACGCAAAACTCTTAGTTTATACAGGTATCCACTCAAAGAACTAAATGTCAGTGCCCCATATTTCTCTTAAGTTTGAACTCAGAGCCTCAGACAGGGAGGAAACACCGGTGTTTCCCTTATCTTGATCAGGTTTTGGCAGAGACTTCTGCACACTCTCAGCAATGGGAAATTTCTCCAAGTATTTCAGCCTGAGGTGTTTGTTCCTCACTGAACACTTGGTTTGCTTGTGTTAAGGACTTTAGAAAGGCTTTTGTCTGGTAATTTGCTGCATCAGAGGTGATCTCCTCAGAATATTGCCACAAAGCAAAAGCTTTTCTCTGCTTTGTTGCTGTTACTGATTTAATCTCCCTGACCAAGACATCCTTTTCGTGCAGCAAACAGTGTGAACTCTTGGTGCCTCTCAAGCACCTTGCTTCCCTTGCACCACACCAGTGTGGTTTCTCTGAAGCATTTGGGGTGCAGTGGGTGAGGTCTGTGTGTTTGCTCAGCAGAATTAACCAGAGATAGCACAGTTTGCAGAGTGCCAGAGCTGAAGTGCAGCAGCTGATGAGTTTGTGTTGGGTGAACTCAGCAGCCTGTTTGAACAAGGAAAACAAATCCTGTTCCTGGAGGGGCAGGGGTAACTCAAGGGCTGCCACAGAGCACACTGGAGGCTCTCAGGGGCTGTCAGGATGGTTTTTTTTGCTGAACCAGGTGGCAAATTTCTCAGAAAAATACATTAATACCTGGTGGCAGAATCGAGGGCCTCTTTTGAACTTTCTTTTCACTAATATGCCCAATCTTTCCTTAATCTGTGAGCTGATGATGCTGTGGCAGTATGTGCTGGTGCAGTGTGGCTGCTGCTGGCTGTAACACATGAATTGGTTTGGGACACTCAGAATGGTGTCATTTGACAGATTGTATTCCAGGTTCAGCAGTCTGTTGGAATAGCAGTGGTGGCAGCCAGCTAAAAAAAAATGACAAGAACCGAGTGCATCCAGCAGCCAGAAAACCAGAGCTCCTGGGTAACTTTGTGTAAGCTCAGGCATTGCAGTGAGTGTGACTTGGCAAAGGAAACAAATCTGCTTCTGTCAGTGCTAAAAGCAAGGCTCCCCCTGATAATGATAAAAGGCAGCAATGCAACGGAGCAGATTTTTAAAAGCTATTATATTGACAGTGGAAAAATGCTCTTCTGACTTTTTCCTTACTCCATTGCTGTGGAAATTCCCAGCCTGCAGACAGCAAGATCCTGCTGCCCTCAGCTTTACAGCACTTTGGACATGTGAACCATGTCCACATTTCTCCCAGGCTGGGACCCACAAACTGCTGGGCAGAGCTGATGGAGTCAGTGCCTGATCAGCTCCTTATTGCCAGCTCAAGCCTTTATCTCTTCTTGCTGGATGGGATTGTCCTTCAACAGCTCCTTTCAGTTGACAAAAATTGTGTTCAAGGGTTAAATCACCAGTTACCCAGTCCCTTGACACACCTACATTGGGTTACCTCTGCTACAAATACCTGTGACTTTAAAAAATGAATAATTAAGACTGAACAGTCTTGAGTTTGTGGTCAGTCTTACAGCCACAAATACTCATTTTTGTAAAAGAATCTCAGAAGCTTCCTTGGAAATGAGTGAAAATAGCCATAACCTCTACTGAGGACCTGTATGAGCCAGCTGGACTTGGAGCCTGAGAATTTGTTTGTTGTTTTATTTCTTGGCTTAATGCTGCATGTAATTTCTAGGAGGTACAGTATTCGATGCTGGAGTGGAAGGAGCAGGTAGTGTATTATAATACCAAATAATCTGACTCCATGAGGGTTAGAAGGAGAGAGGAATGAGACTGAGACCTGGTACAGATAAAACATGAATGTTATGAGACAGCAAAATGGAAATGTCTAACTGAAAATCTCATTTGTCCTGATGCTTAATGATCCTGTAGGCTGGAAGAAAGACATCTTCCAGCAGGATGGTCCTGCAGCAGCTCCTCTGAATTTCTGCTGGAGTCCTGATTCAGGAGAGCATGTGGAGCAGCACCATGGAAAGGCTTCTGCCGACTCTCCAGCTTCCAATAAAATGTTTATTTAACTTAAATATAAATGACTTAACATAAATAATAGATTTTTTTTTCAAGAAACAACAGTTTTCATTTCTCTGTCAAAACTGTGCTCTATCCCTGCCCCCAGTTCATCAGCTGAAGCTTTTCCTGCATGGGTAGGAGCAGGAGGTGCCTGCTCAGGGATACCTTGGGAAGCAGGGTGTGCCCCTGTGCCACCCCTGAGGGACTGAAAGTCTGCAGAATGAAGCTGTAAAATGAACAGGAACACGAGTCTGAAACAGAAGAACAGCTGAACATTTGGGAGAAGCAAATATTAACCTTTGTAATACCTGGAAGGATTAAAAGCATGTCTTCTTTGTCCCCCTCAGACTGCAGACAGTCGATGAAGGAAGAGGAGGGGACAGTAACTATCAACAGGAGAGGAGCAATCAAGCAAGCCAAAATCCACTACATCAAAAACCATGAATTTATTGCCACCTTCTTTGGACAACCTACATTTTGCTCTGTCTGCAGAGACTTTGTATGGTAAGAAGGAAAATTTAAACTTCCCTCACCTTCAAGGGCCAAATTACTGCAACATTTGCTGAGACAAAACATGACAAATAAATTTGTGTTGGGAAATGGAAGTTATATTCTCACTAAGAGTATCTTTATACCTAGGGTCTACAGTTGTCTTTCACATTGAGAAATAGAGCTTGAATATTTTTGCCACTGAAGCAACAGGCAAAAATTCCATCAGCATCAAGTGCTACCTGGCCTGTGATCATCAGCAGCTCTGTCACAGGAGAATGAGATGGGTGGGTCTGAGAAAATAATGCCCAGACTTTGAGATGTGAAGGGGCTGATGGCAGCTAAAGACTCAGAGAGCCACAAGTTGGATCCCTTTCATAATAAGGTTGTTTTTGTCCCTAAGTCAGGCTGGGAGGATTTCCCATGTGATTGAAACCTTGTTGTTCCTGGGTTTTCCTCCTAATTTGCTGGTCAATCAAAACACAGGACCTGATCTTCTAAACCCTGCTTTCCTAAGACAGAGGATTCTGATTAGCAGAATTTAGACCAGCTTACCAATTGGTTGTTTGACATGGTAAAAATAAAATAAAAACCAGCCACCTTTTATTCCAGCAAATGTATTGACTTCCTTTTTTATAATTTGTTTTTCAGGGGACTCAACAAGCAGGGATACAAATGTAGACGTAAGTTGATTTTTTTTTTTTTAATTATTTTCTTATGCTGCTTTCCATGTGACTCTGGAGATCTAATAGTAATGCATCACCACTATGGGTAGGAGTAGATGTTAAATATCATTTTTGCACAATAACCAAAGGATTCTGATTATGGTTCCTACCTGGGGTTTCAGTATCAAGATTTAGACTTGGCTATTCTTCTCAGAAGTGTGAAAGGCTATTGAAAAGTTGCACTCATTTATGACAGTTTTTTATGAAACATTTTCTAAAATAATTACAGCTATTGAGGGGTTTTACAGCTGAATTGAAAATCACTTTTGAGTTAGCACAGATCTGCGCATTACTCCAAGCAGGGAGGAGCTATCAAAGGGTAAAACTCAAAAGCATAATGTTGTCCTCCTTTTATCAAATGCTGGGGGTATTGCTTAATGGAAGCTGATTTAGTTTGGAAATAAAGTTTATTGTAAAAGAAAAAGGGTGGGAGAATCAGATTAAAAATATTATTGCCTTGATAGAAAATAAGTGTTTGTAGTATAGATGCAAAAGGAGTGTGATTTTCACATTCTGCTGTTAAATGCAAACACCTCATCCCATGTATTTATTATCTGAAGGAATCTTTTTTTTTTCATGTCTTGAAGAATGCAATGCTGCTATTCATAAGAAATGCATTGATAAAATCATTGGGAGGTGTACTGGTACTGCAGCCAACAGCAGGGACACAATGGTAAGAGCTGGAACAATATACTTAGAGTGTAATTATGTAATTAAACATTGCTGAACTAACAAAACCTTGTAGAGAAGCTGCCAGCTCCATTTGGGAGATGCTTGGCTGTACAGCCCAAGTTCTCTTTGCCTAAAGCTGTGTAAAGTCGTGTGACCCGTGGTGGGCAAAGCTTTCCAGCAGGGGAAGCAGAGAAAGCTGTGAGAGGGTGGGAGCTGTGGCTGGCAGATCAGATCCATGTCCTGCTGGGTGGGAGCTGTGGGCTGCAGATCCATGTCCTGCTGGGTGGGAGCTGTGGCTG
>JAHLSL010000013.1:3187738-3234715 GCA_025920805.1 Petroica traversi | reverse complement strand
CTGGCTGAGCTGGGTGGGAGCTGTGGCTGCAGATCCATGGCCCTGGCTGAGCTGGATGCTGTGCTGTGCTCAGTTCCAGAAGGAGAGGTTCAACATTGACATGCCCCATCGCTTCCGTGTCTACAACTACATGAGCCCCACCTTCTGTGACCACTGTGGCAGCCTGCTCTGGGGGCTGGTCAAGCAAGGCCTCAAGTGTGAAGGTGAGAGCAGGAGGGGGCTGGCAGCTCTCGGGGCTGCTCCCCCACTGCAGATTGGCTGTGCCTTGCTGTGTGTGCTCTGTAGGGTGGGATTCACCTCCTCCATGTGGGGTAAAAAAGCTTTTGTGCTGGAGGGAGACAGAGGCACTGGGCTCATGGGACAGCTCAGCCAAGGGGCTGCTGAAGAGTCAGGAAACACTGCAGAGGTGGAATCTTGAGCATTATCAAAATTACTACTTTGGGAATAGCTGAAATTTGGAGGCTGACTCAATGTAGCACCTAAAAGTGTGTTCAAAGCATTTATTGTAAATACTGCTTTTATAATTCTCCCACAAAATGGCAGGATGATTGTCATAGATCTTGAGAATAAAGTAATGATGATTGGAGGTTCTTTCCTTGTGAAACATTTTTTAGTCTTCATTGAGTTAAAGGATAAAAACTGCAATTTTGATAGCAATGACAGGTCCATGTCCAGTCTGGTCTTAAAAAAGGTTTCTGAATTGCAGAGAACAGCCCTGTTTGTTGAAATGTCAGTATTTTTCTGATGCCTGTATGACAATCCTTACATTTCTTTTAGAATGTGGGATGAATGTGCATCATAAATGCCAGAAGAAGGTGGCAAACTTATGTGGAATAAACCAGAAGTTGCTAGCTGAAGCTTTAAATCAAGTTAGCCAGGTAAGCTTTAGTGCCATTTCTCAGGTAATTAATTTCTTGTTTTCAGAACATTCTGGGGTTTTCACTTCATCTTTTCTGCATCACTTTTATGGGGAACTGTATTTGGAAAAAAGGAAATGCAAACAGCTTTATATTTTCTAATTTGACACTTACAGAGACTAACAAAGGTATCAATAGCCTGAAATTGAAATAGGGGAAAGGGCATGACACTTAGAGAATTTTTTAAATGTGTGGTTTCCTGAAGCCCAGTTTGTTCTTCTGCAGTACCAAGATTATTCTGTCCCTTTCTGTTTAATGGATTCATCAGTGGCATCATAATGCTGAAATGTGTTTTTACATGCTTCAACTTTAAAATTCCACTTGAATGATAAGATTAAGTGAATAAGGAGAAATATTCCAGATATTCTCATTTTTTATTCATCTGATATAAATATATATAGACACACACAGAAAAGCCCTCTGGAATCAGTGCTGGCCCCACAGCTTGCATGGTTCATCTCCTGCTGCAGCAGGACTCTTTTGTGGTCAGCCTCTGCAAATAAAGATTCAGACACAAGCTCTGAAAACAGGAAAATCTATCACAAAAGCCAACAGTGCTTCCTCTGAGATGTGTATTCCTAAGCTTGCACAGGATATTTGCTTTGGAAACAGTGAGAGCCGTTGAGGCAGCTCTTTCATGACACAGGAGCTCAATCTTTTCATTTCTGAAATTTGACCTCAGGCATCTTCCATATGTAAAAGTTGTTTCTCTGTGCTAAGGACAGATGGCACAGATATGACTTCAGCATGTCCAGTAAAAAGTGATTCCCATCTCCTCTCTCACATGAACACACATCCAAGGGGACATTTTCCCACAGTTCAGATTCCTCCCACTGTGGATTCAAAGCACTATACCTTTAATAATTTTGCAGTGAACAATACAACATAGACTGTTCAGGAATTTCAGTGACATTTTCTTGCAGTGAAGGAAGTAAAGCAAGTGGCTGATGAAGCTGGAAAGAAGGTGACTAAACAGTCTATGAATCAGACTTGTTGAGTAAAGATACATACTGGGAGTTAATAATTAAAGAGAAAGGTTTATGCTGCCATCATGGTGCATTTAAAGCTATTACTCTGTTTCTGAAGTAACAGTGATAATACAATTTCAAATGTTCCCCTTCTCTCCAGAAATCTACACGAAGGTCTGATTCTGGATCTGTAGAAAGTGTTGGTATTTATCAAGATTTTGATAAGAAACATAAAGCTCCAGGAGGAGACACAACAGGTGAGGAAACAGGCAATGTTTCAATACAGCCACTTACCTGCCAGTCAATTTAAGAAGTTGCTCATTCTTGCCTTGTGTTAGACAATTTTTTAGTAAGTACTATTAAAAGAATACCATCTCCTGGCCACACAAAAAGCTTACACAGGAGCTGCCCCTTTTGTTTATGTTCACCAGTGATTCCAGCAGCACTGAAAATCCATGTCAGTACCAACTTCTTACCCAGGGCTGTGAGTCCTGCAGTTTTCCTGCAGCCACTGACGTTTCCCCTCCCTGTTTTGATCAGCAGACAACAACGAGTACGGGAAGCTCTGGGAGGGAAGCTCAGACAAGGCAGCCTCCAGAGCTGCAAGGAGGAAATTCAACATTGACAGCTTTGTCTTCCACAAAGTGCTGGGGAAAGGCAGCTTTGGAAAGGTATGTGACAAACTGAGAGCCAAGGTGTCTGCCTGGCCTGCTCCCTGCAGTGTGATGGGCTATTTCCTTTAACCACAAAGGGCTCACAGCTTCTTGGGCCAGCAGTGTTCAACAGAATTGTACATAGACGTCTCAGTCAAAGACACTAGAAATGCATCAGCTGGGTCTTGTCTAAACCCAGAAGTGATTCATCATGCACAGCACTTTGTCAGGGTTTAGTATTGAGGCAGAGGAATTGCCCTGTAATGCCCCCAGTATAAATGGATATTTTAGTTCTGTTCAAAAGGGTATTTTAGTTCTGTTTCCTCCAAACAGAAACAGCCCCAGGATGCCCCAGTGCAGTGGCAGGGGGTGTTGGGAGAGCAGTGAGACCTCCCCAGGCTCTGTCCTCTGCTGTCTCTGAAGCTGCAGCTCCAGTGACAGCCCAGGCTTTACGTGGCTGCTGTTCATGCCCTCACAGACATGGACAGAAAAACTGCTGTGCCTGTGGGACCTGGTCCTTGAGCCTCATCTGTGTCCAGCAGCTTCACCTTCCCAAATCTCCCTCACCTTTCCCATTTAAATGTGGTTTTTGAACTGTCAGTGCACCTGCTGTGAACACCTTTGGCTTCCCCTCACTGAAACATCAGCACCACGCTTTTCTACACGTGCTGTACTGTCATCTCTTCTTTTTTGTAGGTTCTGCTTGCTGAGCTGAAAGGGAAGAACGAATTCTTTGCTATCAAAGCTCTGAAAAAGGACGTGGTGCTAATTGATGATGATGTGGAATGTACCATGGTGGAAAAGAGGGTCCTTGCTCTTGCCTGGGAAAACCCATTTCTCACACATCTCTACTGCACGTTTCAGACAAAGGTATGAAAAACCCCATGTGACAGCAGCACAACAGACTGAGCCTTCTAATGGATGCTGACACCAGCAGCCAAATGAAAATTATTTAGTGATGCAAGAATTAAATGTCCTTTTCCTGTGCTCTGTGCAATAATTCATGGGCCTGGTGGAAAGTAAATCCGAGTATAACCAAACATATCTTGACAAGGACAGAATAAAATCAGAAAAACAGCAATGCAGTCTGGAATAAGAAAGAGTTTAATTCAAGTCCTTGATCTGAGCTTTACCCTCGGTGAGGGGAAAAGCATGACTGTCTCAGATTGAAATCAGGAAATCTATTGAAGTGTGCATTAAATCTAGAAACCCACAGAATACAGGATCAGATATTTGTATTTCCAAGATCAGGCCAGTCAGCTCTGCAGGGGCCTCCTAGGGGTGCATGAAATAGAAATCCTTCATGAGGAGAGGGGATGGTCCCCTGTGGGCACATTGCTTCTTCATTTATGGTTGGGCAGCATCAGTAATTGTTCCATTGCCTGGTTATTTGCAAAAGGATCATTTGTTCTTCGTGATGGAGTTCCTGAATGGGGGAGATCTGATGTTCCACATCCAAGACAAGGGACGGTTCGACCTCTACAGAGCAACGTGAGTGCTCAGCCTTCCCTGCCACCTCCATGAGTGACTCTGGGGGATTCTGTGCCCCTCCTGACCTGCTGGCAGCTTGCAGTGGCTGATGGCTGAAATGGTGTTTCTAGGCTTTGGTTGAATACAGTGAAATACACTTAATGATGTGGGGAGTTGGGCTTTCTTAATTTGCACAGCAGTGTGATGTTCTATTTTATGGGATGCTTGTTCCTAGAGGTGCAAAATAAACATGAGCCAGCACTGAAAAGCAAAAGGTGTACTTTAAAAAGGTGTATTTCAGTGTACTTTAGAACAGTATTCGGATGGAAAAAATTGGAAAACAGCATGGAGAGGGAAGGGGGATTCAGCACTTATTTACTACTATTGCTAAATTGACATGAAGAGTCTAAGAAACCCTGTTCATTCCATGAGGTGCTAAGTAAATGGACAAGCACTTGGTTTAGCAAATGCACTTGTATCAGTTTCCTATGACTTCAGTTTTCATCTCCAGTGATCTTTAAGCATTGCAAAAATACAGTATTATTGTTACTTTAGCTATCATTTTTAGTTTTAGATCAGTTTCTATTTCCCGCACCCAAACCCATGGGAGTTTTGATGACATCATTGAAGGGGTGGCATGTAAACCTTAAAAAGCAACAGTGCAGGGCACTGGACCTCTCTGTAAGGAAAATTGCTCCTGTTAGTGGCACTGCACTGAGGAATGCTGAGTGGATGGGATCACAGCAAGAACTCTGGCATCAATAGCAGCCAGGAGAGATCAGCTCCCTTCCCACTCTCCCCAGCAAAAACCTGGATAAAGCCCCTCCAGCTTACCTGCATCCCAGCAGCATCTGTGCATCTGGCATCCTCTCCTGGAATATTCTGTGCTTGTTTATTTTGGACCAACATTCATCTGCTACACAGAAATGGAAATAGTTCTGTATTTTTCCAGTTTAAAAAAAAGTAATACTTTTTGGGCCAAAGGGAAGAATTCTTTTAGATTTTCCTTCATGTCCCCTAGATTATCACCTCTGTTTTTGAGGAAGTGATGCCATTTTCAGTCTTGTCATGACCAGGCAGGTGCAGAGGGAGACAGGTGAGGCCCAATTCTGCCCCTGCCATTGGTGCCCAGCCCCTCCTGCAGAATCCCTGAGGGCTGAGCTCCCAGGAGCTCTCTTTAAAGGCAAGTGCCTGTCCCTAAACCACACAAAGCTGTTGCAGAAGAGGAGGAAAGGGATGGTGCTCCCTGAGGGCAGTGGGATGAACACTCCCAGCAATGTCCCCTCTGCTGTTTGGTGTTGGACACTGCCGATGTGTGGTGAAGGGATTCACTTGCAGGTTACAGCTCATAAATACAGCAAATTGGGATTTAAAGATGTGTACAGTGCTTCTCACTCCATGAAAAGATGGCCACAGCATTATTTTGGCTGCCTGCATTGACTCTGTTGCAACTGAACAAAGATTGAAAGATGTTTTGGTCTTTTCAGGTTTTACGGAGCTGAAATTCTATGTGGGCTCCAGTTTCTTCATAGGAAAGGCATTATTTATAGGTGAGTACCAGCTCCAGGCTGGGACCTGGGAATTGTCCTAGCACTTCATGCATCTTTGAATTCCTGATTGATGGAACAAGCACAAGCTGTCTGTCAGAGATCTGATGTGGTTCCAAGGCATTAACATGCCTGAGATGAATCTCTATTTGTGTGGTTTTTTCCTTGGCAACTGGAGTGATGGAATGGGATTTGTGTTACACAAAAGCAGTTTTGTTTCAGTTACTTTCAAACACAGCCTTCAAATCTTGAGTCTGTTTAGTTTGGAGGTGAGGGAGAGGCTCCTTGAGGCTATCAGTTCCCACTGGCCTTCAGCAAACCACTGAGGTGAAAGTTCCCAGCTTTTGCCTCTGGTGAAGCCACAATATTGATGCTTCTGCCTCACCAGGACCCTGATCCACTGCTGGTACTGGGAACTTCAGTTACCCAGGAGAAAAGACATTCCTGTTCTTAGAAATTCTCTGTCCTGTTTCAGTCCTCCTTGGTAAGCAGAGGGCTGTTCAGTTCTCTTCAGCCTGCCCTCCTTGGTATGTGCATTTGCAGCCAGATGGACAAAGCTGCAGTCAAAGGGAGGGAATGTGGCTTTTGGAAACTGCTGGGAAAAAAAGCTCTTCCTGGGTTGAGTGGTGTTGTTCAGAGAAAAGACATGAACAGGACCCTTCACAGGCACAACACATGAACTTGTGCTGCAACCAGGAACAAGTCACAGGTACTGTTAAGAGCTGGGCAAGTTCCAAACCATCAAACTCCTGCCAAGGGCTCTCAGAATCCAGCACAATCCTTCTTTTGAGCCCTGGAGCTGGTGCAGCACTGCTGTGTCAGCTGCTGGGGCATTAACTCACACTGCCTTCCAGCAGCAACAGCAGCTCTGGCTGTGCTGCTGCATCTCAAAGCAAACGTGGAGGATTATAAGGGCACATTCTGTATATGCACCTCAGCCTCTTATTTTCTCTGACAAGAGAGAATTCTTCCCTTGTGCCTCATGCCTTCAAAGCACAAAAGTACCATTTTGGATGGATTGTGTTGATGGATGATTATTTTCTTGAAAAGCCTCTGTGTGTGCAGTTGGAAAGGTGTTTATCACTGAAGAAACCGTGGGCATCTGATGACAAAAATGGCTTAAAACACAACATTTCTAAAACACTTTTTGCAGAGACCTAAAACTGGACAACGTGATGCTTGATAAAGAAGGCCACATCAAAATAGCTGATTTTGGAATGTGCAAAGAAAACGTTGTTGGTGACAACAAGGCCAGCACCTTCTGTGGGACCCCCGACTACATCGCTCCCGAGGTCAGTAGGGCCCAACAGCTGCTGGGATTCAGCACCTCTCTGCTGCAGATGAATAGTTCAGGGAAGTCCAACTCTAATTAGGGGTAAAAATCAGAGGAAAAAATTATATATGTGTTCTTTATAGAAGGTACTTGAGGTTTTTTAATCTTCTGTAGCTCGAAGTTTTAAAAAATGTGGGTTTGGAAAGTTCAAATGCAGATTTTTTTAAAAGCTGGGGGTCAGTTGTGGCCAGCACACCCATGGGGCTCCTGCAGCATCAGTCTATGTATGTGCACTGCAGATGGAGAAGAGACTTGTGCCTATGGAAACAACCAGAATTTAAAACTAAAGGAGCTTCTAAGGGGAATCTCAGAGTGAAATTCCCTGTGTTAGTTAATTTTTTAGAAAATCTCATTTGCAATGTACCTCAGCTAAGGTATTTAGCTTTTAAAGTTATGAATTATGTCAAAACCTTCCTTTGGAATCTACTTTGCATCACTACTTGCTTCTCCCTTGTAAAAAAACTGGAGAGGATATTTTCCAAGTCTGTGGCTTGGAAAGTTAAGGGAGGAGATTTCTGAATGAGAGCAAAGACCTGTCCATGGAGCTGGCTGAGGGTAAAACCACAGCTGTGCATCAGTGTCACAGCCTCCTAGAGAGATGGGGTTTTATTTTTCCCCTAAATGTCATTAAGATTCTCTCTTGAAACACCTCTCCTGGTTTTTGGGATTTGCTTGTTCTCACCTCCTCCCTGCACTCCCTCCTGTGGCCCCAGATCCTGCAGGGTCTGCGTTACACCTCTCTGTGGACTGGTGGTCGTTTGGGGTGCTGCTCTATGAGATGCTCATTGGCCAGTCCCCCTTCCATGGGGATGATGAGGATGAACTGTTCGAGTCAATCCGAGTGGACACCCCTCACTACCCTCGCTGGATCACCAAGGAGTCCAAGGATATATTAGAAAAGGTAGGACTGATGGTCAGCTTGGGGTCCTGCCACTGTCTCTGTCCAGGGAGAGACAGATCTCCTAATACAGGAGCTGTTTATCAGCAGATTGCTCTTACAAAGGGAAATCCAGGTCAGATTAATTCCCAATGCTCTGTTTGCTGTCAGCACCCTCAGTGGTTTTAGCTCTGTACCTGTAATTTCCCCACTGCCCTGCACCTTTGGAGCAGCTCCAACGTTTCACTCTGTGTCCTCTCCTGCAGCTCTTTGAAAGGGATCCAGCAAAGCGACTTGGGGTCACTGGGAATATCAGAGACCATCCTTTCTTCAAAACAATCAACTGGGCAGCGCTGGAGAAGAGGGAGGTGGACCCTCCCTTCAGGCCAAAAGTGGTACGTGGTTGTTCTTGGTTCCCAGTGAACAGCAGCCCAGGGCTGAGGGGGGAATTCTGGACCTGCACCAAGGATCCTACTGCCTTTTTCTCCTCACGTTTTACAAATGAGGAAGTTGTGTGGCTGTCACCCATTGTTCTTGGATGGCTCAGTTATACATAGATGCACTCTACTCCTTTCACAGCCCTGACACGATCTTGCTAAGACTGTCCTCCTATAGCTCTCAATGAGCCTCTTTATGAATAAAATGTTCGGGAAAACCAACAGAGAGCTTTGGCTCTCATTCCCTTCTGCATTAGAAATGTTCACAGTTCCTTGCAGTTTGCTCTTCTGAAATGCCACATGGGAGGAGCAGCAGCTCAAGGCTGCTCAGGTGGTACTGACTGCAGGCACTCTGTGTAAGCATTAAATCTCTGCTCTTCCAGCTCACCCAGGCATCTCCAAGGGGGCAAAAAGCAGCATTCTCTAAGCTACTGATTGGAATTAGTGTTCATGCCTGATATCACCTGTAAAAACATCTAAGAACAGACTGTAACTCAGTCTGTAGCACAGTGGGATGCTGCTGCTTCAGCTCACCTGGGTAAAAATCCAAACCAGTGCTTCTCCAGCCTGTTACTGGAACAGGTGAAGTGATCTGGAGGCAGCAATCTCTTTAAAATGTTCTTGATGGAGGAGAGCTGTCCCCTTCAAACATGAAGTTCTGTGTTGCTTGTTCCCAAAGAAGTGGGAAATCTGGAAACACAAGGATCCTACAAGCAGTAATCACTGGTGGTTCAGAGCGTAAAACAGTTTTTAGTTACATGAATATTTATGAAATACAAAACAGCTGCTATAGGGCATTGCTTTATTCTCTGAACAAGTACAGCCTGTAACACGATCTCAGGAATTTAAACATTTTGGTTAATGGCAAGAAATGTTTGCCTTACGTGTAAGTAAAGGCTGCATTGATTTTGTCAACAGATAATCTTTGGGCAATAACACAGAGTTATCACAAGTCCAGGTGGTTCTTCTCCAAAGCAACGTGGGTTGGGTTTTTCCATTGGTTTCCAACTGACAATAAGAAAAGCAGGGAGAGGAGGGAGTGAACTCAATGACTAACTTCCCAATTTACTGCATTTGTTCCAGAATAAAATTACAAAGTTTGTCTCAAACTGTCTTTCCTCTCTAACACAGAAATCAGCAAGTGACTACAACAACTTTGACAGAGAATTTCTGAGCGAGAAGCCAAAACTGTCTTACAGCGACAAGAACCTGATCGAGTCCATGGATCAGTCTGCATTTGATGGATTTTCTTTTATTAACCCAAAATTTGAACAGATCTTGAACAAGTAAGGCTCAGAAGAGCTGGACTTTAAAGCAGGGTTACACATTACAAACCCAGACTCCCAAGTGTTAATGCATTCCAACGACGTCGATAATTCAGAATAATACACAGTAGTGTGATGAATTATGTTCAACTGATTTATTGGCAGTGTTCTTATGCATGGTTGGGTTTAAGGTATGTGAATCATGTGCATTATTTTCTCTTGTTTGGGAAGATGTAAATTCTGTTTGGTACTTGAATGTAGTTATGTTATATATATATATGTGCTGTATATTTTGCTCGAGAGAGGACATTGGGGAACAGATGTCTTTTTAAAATGTGTTTGAGCCCTTGGTTCTTTTATTTGTCTTCAATTAAAAGAAACTTTAATGTAACTTTCATTCATGGCTCTATGGTTTTTAACAATATATAATTTAACTCCAGTTGTCTTTAAACTACAGTGACGAAATGATGCTTGGTAAGCCCTGATTGCTTTCTTAAAATATTTGTTGTTTTTGTGAATTGAACAAAATGAAGAATCAGGCAAAAGCAGAGATCCCTGGTGTAACACAAGGTGCTGTGGGAAACAGCTCAGGGGTGCTTTTGCTGAATCAGTGCTACATCTTTATTCCAAGACAGCCCAAGCAGGAGCCAAAGAGCCCCATCCTGCCTGGGGATATGGGGTTCTGCCACTAAATGCCTCTTCCTGCTAACAGACACAACCACCCCAGCAGGACAGAACCCAGGTATTGACTGGAGAGTTACTCACCTGCTCTGCCCGAGGAGCCAATTCTGTTTAACTGCCAAACACAAAATCCTTCCTCCAGTTTGTATTTGCTTATTTGTAACACAGCAGCTGCAGCACCTTCTGCTTGCTGATAGAAGGGCACAAACCAGATCCTGCTTTCCTGCAACACCTACTTCTGCATTTTGATTATTAACCATTAATGAGAAGCTAATGTTATTACTGCAAAGCCTTCCAAAACCTTCTCCTTGCGGTCACCTCATAAAATTCAGGCTGAAGCAAGGTTTCCTTACTTCTCAAAAACTTTGTGTCTTTTAACACTATTGCAAATGATTTGATTTTCTCAACATTCAGCAGGCAGAAAAAAAATGTGCATGTGCCAGTTACTCCAAGAGTTATGAAATGCTGCAGAGCTCTTAGGAGCACCCTGGAGCTTCTGGGTAGTTTCAGACTGTTAATCCTGCTGAAAGAGCAGGAGAAAGCTGCAATACTTTGTAGGGACTCAAGAAAATACAGTGCTGCCTTTGTTCTGCTCCTAAAGGGCTCTAGTTTATTGTTATAACCCAAGTAATGCCAGCATGACTTGGATGCCATGGGAGCCTGCAGCAGATTGAGGCTGAAGGGCAGAACACAGCTGGCATTTCCAGCCAGGGCTGGCCTGGTTTGTAACCCCAGTCCAAGGGGAACAGTGAGGTGCTGCAGGGAGAGCAGGAACCTGGGCTTTTCCCCACATAACCTACAGAGTCACTTCTGGTTTGCCATTTCTGGCCAGAAAGTGACTCTGCTTTCCAAGGGGGGAAGTTACAAAGGTGGGTGCCAGCAGCAGTGGGTATTTGCACAGCCAGGAGCTGTAATGAATTGCAAGCAGTGGTTACTGTTCCTTGTGGGATCCCTGGCTCCCTGCCCTCACTGCTTTGCTCTGCAGTAACAAGAGCCAAAGCTGCTCAGGATTCACACAGCAGCTTTCAGCTGGCAAATCACTGAGGGACCAGGAGCAGCTCCTGCTGCCACAGCGGTGCCACCTGCACTGGTGACACAGGGCACAGACCCTGATCCTCTGCAGAGCAGCTCCCCCACCCCTGTTCAGCCCTGCCCTGCACAAAGCTCCACAGCCTGGTGAGCTCCTCCAGCTCCTCTGCTCAACTGCTGCTCCCGGGGCCACCAAACATCTGGGGTCACTCACCATCGGCTCTGGGTCATCCTCATCACAGGAAGTTTCAGCTGTTAAAGATTTTGTCCAGAAAGCAGCCTAAAAGCTCTAAAACAAAGACGTTACCTGCCCCAAACAGAAGTACACAGTGGAGTTAAAAAATAATGGAAACACTCCTCCCATCTAGCAGAGAAGATACAAGTGGTTACTGCATGGGGGTCTACAGTCAGCAAGTCATTAAAATGTGAGTACATGATTCAAAACCACAAAGCAGTAATTTAGTTTTGTCCTTATCCTTCAGAATGACAAGTACCCCTGCAAACTTGCTGCCCCCCAGCTCCCCTCTGCATACAAACTTGTACTGACAGGCACCATTTGGATGTTGGGTTTCAGCTTTCTCTCAAAACACCAGCAGAATTTGGAGGACAATGTAAGAACAGTGTAGCTCAGAGGGTGGAGCAGATCTTAATCCCAGTGACCAGGTAAAACTAATAAAGTCTTACCTTTCTCCTCTAGTGTGTGCAAATCCTGGTGTGCATTTATTGGATCAGTTCTTCTACCTTCTTCCTCCATTACTGAGTTTCCTACTTAAATCATAGTTATTTGTCAGAGTAAAGCAACCACAGGGTGAATTAATGGAACTCTTACCCAGTTTGTGGAAGCTGTGGAACCTTGCTGAGGCTCAGGAACACTCACCTGGCACTTCAGCCACTGGAAATGGCCACAGAAAGAAACACACACCAGTGCACCTTGTAGCATTTGATCTTTATTACTTGGATCAAAGGTCAAATGATTACATTTGTCTGAAAGATCACAACGAAGGCCAACGATGTAAGAAAGGACAGTTTAATCCCATTCAAGGACTGCATCTGAGCCAGGCACACAGAACAGGGGCAGGAAAATGGTACAAACACAAAGTCAGGACAAGGGTTTCCCCCTCCCCTGTCAGTGACTGTTCTGTCAGGAGTGGGGGACACACACTTTCAGAAAGTGACAATAATCTGCAATCCTCAACTGTGTTTTCCCAGAATGGCAGCTGGGGTTACACCCTGGGAGAACCCATCAACCCAAATCTACATTCATCTCAAATCTACATTCATCATCTCTAGCCAGGGTCAGATGCAGTCACTGATTTAGTACCTTCCTACCATAGAACCAACAACTTCTTTTTTTTTTTCTCTTCAAGTATCAGCACAATAGTTTATTTACACTTGTATACAACTCTTTTTATTGAACACACACTGTAGTAAAACACTCATCACAGTATATGTGAAAGCAGGCTATAAAAATACCTACTGTACATAGAACACAGAGGATGTTACAGCCCCTCTGACAGGTCAGAGAGGGAAAACAGAAGGGGAGAGGAGACACTTCAAGCTGTGCTCACCAGCAAAGAGAAGCAGCCCCTGGGCTCAGCTCCCGCTGGGGGAAACATTTATTCCCACATTTCTCCAGCTGGGTCTGAGCTCACAATCTGCCAGTAAAATCCCACTTTTCTAATGCAGCCTCCTGGGATTTTTACAGATAAAGCCTGACATTCTCAGTGTAAAATCTGTTCAACCACCCCTCCTGTCCTGGCAGAGGAGCGAGGGCTGCCGGGGGCATGGCCTGGCTTTCCCACACCACAGTGGGAGGGGAAATTGCTCCTTCAGTAGTGCCACAAAGGTGGCCTTGTTAAGCACACATCAATAAATTCACTCCTCTGAGCAGTGCCAGGCAGGCTCTCTCCTCAGCCCACAGCCACGGGCACAGCTGAATTAATAAAGTCTGAAATGGCATTACCATAACACACACACACACAAAGCTTGGACAGCAGCGCTTGAAGCAAGAGTTCCTGGTCATTCTGCACCCTGCACATTCCTCCTCTGAAACAGAACCCAGCAATGCACTATGGCTTACTTCCAGAGCTGAATATATTGCTGAATTTAGCTTATTAAAAAAAAAAATCACAACAGCAGCACATTATTTTATAAACCCTGCACAAACAAAAGACAATTTAGCCCTTGCCTGCAAAACTATGTTACCAGGGCCTGGTATTTCACACAGGAATTCAGGAAAGAAAAAAAAAACAACAAAACAACCCAAACAACTCACATGGTAAAAGCTCAATTAATTGGAGACAATCCTTAGGAAAAAAATACAGTCCAACTACCAAAGAATAGTTCTCCTCATTTCAGAGCTAGAGCCAGCAGCAATGCTGGCAGCTCATTTCAGTTGTCTGATAACACACATAAAAATACACTTTGATTTAGTACAGTTAAAAGGTTGTGACCTCGACAGACACAGAAAATTCCATTTTTAGCACTGGAGTTTCACTAGGCATAAAAGAGTAACAAATAATTGGGATGATGGAAGGTGCTTAAAAACAATACAAAAAACCCCAAGGCAATTGTGCCATGTTAAAAATTATTTCAGAATTTACCTGGTGCTTTTGTTGCATGAGCTGTTAGAATGGTTAAACTCACCTAACCTTTCTGTACTGTTTCCTGATGTACGTATTAAATGTGGCTATAAAAGAGAAACATATACTTTTATGTTGAAATTCAGTCCAAAAATACCCTAAAATATAATGACGACACTAACAAGCAGCTTTTCTGAGTCTGGAAGGGAGGGGAAAAGGATTCAGCCTGTCAAGGGCTGGAAAAGCTGCTCTTCCCCTCCCATAACTGCAGCAGAAAGGACATTTCTCTCTCCTTATCTCTCTTGATTCATTCCCCAGCTGTCACTCACACTCATGTCCCCCACTGCCCTCCAAAATATACCTGGTCTGTGGAAAGTGTTAAAATCTTGCTAAAACAGCAGAATTTCCCAGGTAGCAAATCCAACTTTAATGCTTTAATTTTCCAAAGGGAACATCTCCCTTGGGAATTTCAGAGAAATCTTAAGTTGTGGTTGGCAAACTAAAATTCACTTTAAAACGCAGGACAATTATCAAAGCTGATGGGCTTCCCATTTAAAGCAGCTTTGCAACATGAAGCCTCCAATGCTCAAAATGTAGAATTTTGCCCATGTTAATATACACCATCAAAAAAACTCCATGTAATTCTAGGCAATCATTCACAGTAAAAATAAGAGAACTCTTAGAAAAAACACTTACAAAAGAAAATAAAATCTAGTTAAAATCTGACAGTAAAATCAACACGGGCAATTAACCACCTTGCATTATCCACAGACAAACAGTAAAAACCCAGCGAAACTGCACAAATTTACAGAAGGGAAATCCAAAACCAACTCTGCTCTGCTTCCCACCATCTTTTTACTGATACCTTTTGAGGTCTCCACGAGCACAGGTTTTGTCCAAAGAAGGGAATCACATTCGAAATGTCCTGAGCTGCTGAGGAAGGGCGGCAGCTATAGGTGGGTGGGGACTGTCCTCAAAGCTTCTTCTCTCGACCGATTCACACCTACATTCTGCAAGGTTAAAGACAAAAAAAGGAAAAAAAAAAAGGGAAGAAAAAAGTTAAAGCGGAGGTCTCACAAGCAGCCGCGGGTTCTGCTCAGCACGCAGCTGCTACATGACAAAAGGTGAGCGAGTTGTAATGCTGGTTTCCTCAAAATGCTCTGGAGAACACAAGGAAAGGTCCCAGCCCCTGAGCAGGAGTCAGAACCAGGCTTGGAGCTCATCCCAGCACCAGGAGCTTTACAGGGCCCCTCAGACACCCAAAAGCAGGAGCTCTGCTGCCAGTGAAAAGCATCCCTCAGAACTGTGTCCCCAAAAGCAGGAGCTCTGCTGCCAGTGAAAAGCATCCCTCAGACCTGTGTCACACCAGGTCTAGGGGAACAGTTGGTCCCTGTACACCTTCTGCAGGGCACGATGTTTTTAACAGCTTTTAAAACCTTTTTTTTTCCTTTATCCACATTTTTTAAACCCGTTGTCTATCCCGGTCTTTATGCATGTAGTGTAAGGAAAAACAGAACCCTGCAAAGCTCATAAACCACACAGGAATCAATACAATCTTGAGGAAGGGGAGCCCACCTCTCCTTGCTCCAAGCACACTCCAGGAAATGACTCCTTAGCACCAAGAGCCACAAAGCCAACCCTGATCCTATCTGTGAGCAGCCAAGTCACTGGAAGAACTCTGAATAAACTCCCTGAAGAGCTGGTAACATGAAGTGCTCCCTGAGGAGCTGGTAACATGAAGTTTAAATGCACTTTGGGATACACACGGCATGTGGCAGATTCCCTGTGACAGCTGGGAATGCTCCAGTGGTTTTACAACCACATTTATTAGAGTTTACATTCAAAACAAGTCTCTCCAGTCCAACTCCAGGGAAAGGAGAGCCCCACGAGCACAGAGTGAGGGGCTCTCTCAGCACATGCAGACACAACTCCATCAGTAAAAACTCATCAACTCCCAAAGCAGCTCAATCCCCTCCCAACCCCAGTTTCTGGATTTTCAGACAATTCTTATAAAAGCAGGATATACACAAGCAGCACCAGATTCTCTTTGGAGTTTGAATTCTGCCAACATTGCTCTGCCCATACCAGTTCTCCTACATCCACATCAGCCCTTTCCTTTATCATCAGCCTTCAAGCCCTTGGGTAAATCCTCATTTTCCACCATAAACACCATACCAAGGTTTCTGGGAACACACACACAGAGCAAATGCTGCTGGACAGAGCTGTCCATGTACTGGAAATCTCTGCACCCATCAGTACACGGCCTGATCTCACATCTCAAAGGAAAACAAAGCAACAGCCCAATTTCAAAAAGAAGCTTCGACATGAAGCATCTCTTCTGCAGAAAGGGGAAAGCATCAGTATCTGTCTAAGAACACGAGGAGTTGGCAAAAGAAGCCATATTCTGCATGGCTACAGGGAAGAAAAAAATAAAAAACAACAAACCAACAGAACACGCTGGCATTTGGTGTGTTTGTTTGTATTTTCTTAGCAACTGATGCAGCATACCCAGAAATTCCCTGAGACTGCAGAGAGGTCTCCACAGGCACTCCCAGAATACTGGCTGAAATCTTTTAAGCTGAACATCTGATGTTGATTCAAAGAAAATTAAATGGAGCATGAAATGCAGCATCAAAATGCAGGAATCCAGAGGTACTGGAAATTAGTCCGCAAGCAGCAAGAACCAGACAGCTCAAACATGAAGCTAAAAGGAAATGAGGTGATTAAGGCAAGGCAGAAGATGCAGCTTATTTCAGTCAATGAGAGGTACTGGATAAAAGCAGCACTCTAACAACTAAGACAGACCCAAAGGGAATATTGATAAGCAGGCAAGAAAGCTAAAAGCAAAAAAAAAGCTTGAATTTGAGTAAACATGAAGAAGCTGTGGAAGCAAAGTGTGCTGAACTGTCACACTGAAGGAAGAAAACTGGGATAAACCCTGATAAACACCCCCAAGGGCTTATTAAACCAACACAGCAGCGAGACCAGCTGAACAGGGGCTTAGAAAGGGACCAATATCCTCATTAACTGTAAGTGGACTCTACTCACAGGAATCCCATTCGAGGAGAAGATGGCAGCTGGGATTGTGCCAACCATGGGCACAGGGAGGGAAAAGCCATGCAACAAGGACAGTGCTGCTGCTCAGCAAGGTGACTGAGGATTCAGCCTTACCCTGGGGACCAGAAGGTGTCCCTGCAACTGCTCAGCACCAAAGCACACAAATGTCCATGCTGTGAACAGCCACACACCAGCAGCAACACAGTCTGGCGTGCCCGGGAAACACAGGAGGAGGAACAAAAGTCACACACCTTTCCTAAATGCTGTTCCTAGCCAGCCATACACCCTCCTCCTTGGCCAGCCCCAGAGGAGCTTGCTGCTCCCAGAGCCTGCTGCCCGAGGCAGGAGCAGTCTGGCTCTGCCTTTACAAGAGTCCATCTCACCCAGCCCTTCCTGGAAAGACTCAAAGTACACAGATTAACTCAAATACCCTCCTGTACCACTGCTGCTGTTCTCCTCATTATGCTCTACCCTTTGTACTATATTTCCCCCAGCAAAATGCTGTGGATCTCCAATAGACAGGCTCTGTTTTCAGTTTGACTCAGCTACATAAGATCTTCAGCAGGACCCGAAGATCTTGCAGAAAGGCTCCTACAGGCAAAAGAAGGAACCTCTGGAAACAAGAACCAGCACGGGTATAAACAGAAATAAACAGCACAATACAGACATCCAGCCAGTTTCCTCTCAGCAAGCTGAGCCTTCCCATCCAGCATCAGGCCTTTCTTTCACTGACAAAGCAAGGGCTGTTGAGCAATCCTGCTGTAAGAGGAGACCCCTTAAGAGCATTCTGCCTTAAATATCCACTTCACCCTGTTGCACACATCAGCACAGGGAGTGCTGTGCTCAGCAAACAACACACAGCCAGGAAATCTGGCTGGCAGCAGCTGGCAGTACTGGAGGGCCCTGGGTGCTCTTCTGCTTCCCTTCCCTCTGCAACCTCCACCAGCCTCAGAGCAGGCAAACTCTGCTTTCCCCTCTGGCCAAGTTCCTGTTCCTGTCATCCTCCCCCTCCATTTTCTCTGACAGCCCAAGCCACCCTTTTTCAAGCAGCAGAACTCAGTTTTTCCAGAGCTGACGCCTGCACAGATTTTGGCTGCACAAGAATTGCAATGCATTTAATTTTGTTTGGTTGGTATTTCCAAAGCTGTGGCCTGTGGAGGTGACAGCACTCCAAGCTGGCTCCATGTGGCTCCTCAGTACCTGACTATGGCCAGCATCCCTGTGATCCCTCAGGAATGTCACCTCAGCTGTCAGGTAAGAGCAACCAGACTCATTGTTTTGTGCAAGGGGCTACAGCAGGCTCAGGTCTCCTCCTCTCGGGCACTTTTCACAGCAGAGCTCATGCCCAGACCCTGGAGCAATTTAAGCACTGAAAAGTGACCAAACACTCCTAACATCACAGTCACAATAGCAACAGGAAGATAATCTAGGTCTTCCCAGGCTCAGCCCTAAAACTTGGTATTAACTGAATACCAAGCACCACAGCAGAAGATCTCTGGTTATGGCAGACCATAACTTCTGAAAACTTCAGTACCATTTCAGAAGTGCAGATACACAACTTTTTTTTTTTTTTTCAAAATCCTGGTTTGGGAAAAAGAAAAACATACCACCTGAGAAATCTAAGAGATAAATGCTTTCCACAACTACAGTCCTGCTCAGTTTCACAACTAAAAGACCCCCTCAGAAACAGTTCCAAGGCTTGAGTTTTTCTGCTTTTCCCTGCCTCAGTGCTACCTGCTCCATGGCACAGGAGCTTCCCACAGCACACCATGAGAAGGGCACCTCACCTCCCACTGCCTGCAGTCTCCTCCCTCCTGCAAGAGGCTTTCCTGTCACAGACTTTGGGATTCACACCCTGCTGGTCTGAGATCCTGTGTCTACTGGAGCCACTACCCAGCTACAAAATCCTCTGGCTAACTCTGCTTCCCTGTTCTGGAGGGGTCAGCACTGCTTACTGGAGCCCACACAAAATCTGGGTACACAGCAGATGGAGCAGAGCTGTACATGCTCCATGGGCCACGTCCCTACAAAGCAGGAAAAGAGGGACTTTAAAATCCCTTCTGCCCACAGGCAAACCCTAAAGCCTGGTTAATGCAGAACAGCTGTTAACAAAAGCTGTGTATTAAAAACATTCACACACATTCCTGTTCTTTGAATAATTGTCCTGGAACTAAGTGAAAACTTGCTACCCTGCTCCAACAGCACAACATTAATTAGCACATGTAGAGCACCAGCACTGTGGATCAGTGGGATTAGGGATTTGCAGTAATTATGGGTTGATATTTTACACTACATGGCAGACCAATCACTCCCAAGAGTCCTGAAACAGAGAATTCTGCTGCTCTGACTTCTCTTATCTCACACAGGATGTTGTGTTTCATGACTTTCATAAATACACTGCAACTAACACTAAATGATTGCTGGCTGTTACAATAAAGCTTAATGCTGCAGGATATTTAAATTACAGCAATTTAGAAAAGCAGCAGTCCAATGAGAGCCCATCAAAGTTTGATAACTCATCCACAATAAATTAGCCAGTGCAACAGCTTTATTGTGATTTGATAAATTTTTTCAAGTCATGTGCTGTACAAACATTTGGTCTGGATTATGACTTTGGTTTGGGTGGGGCTTTTATTTCAAAGTGATTGGAATTATCAGTTTTTCAATGTATTTTGAAGTAGCAGGATGAAAACAGCACCCCAAGTTCAATAGCTGGTCAGCACACGGGATTCACTGATGAGCAGGAACTGTTACAAGAGCGTCCTCAGTAGGTCTGGAAATGTCTACATTCTGTATAATAATAAAAATACAGAGAATATTTATCAAGCAGCATAAGACCAACAAAAACCACCAATCAGGTCCCTGCACAAGCACATAAGCTGGGTTGATTGAGAAGCAGAGATGGTTTCACAGCCCCCCCCAACACCCTGAGAGCCAGTCATTGTCCCAGAATGAGACAGCAGGAAAAGGTATTTGCAGTAAAAATAACAAAAGCTTTTGAAATTTTCACAGTCCTCTGAGGAGCAATTAAATACAGCTCCCTTGCTGACAGCACTACCAAAGCTCAAGTCAGGCACATTCAGGGGGAAATCTTTCACGGGCCCAAGGAGGAATCCACTTCATCATATGCTTCAGCACATACACATCTTCTCACTGAGCAACTTTCAGTCTTTTGCTGAAAATGCCACATGCTTCTGTGCCGTTTTTAACACGTGTATGTGTTACAGGCAACACACCACCTCTAACAAAATAAAAACTATATTCTCACTTTAACTATTCAAGGCTGATCACACCAACTAGATATCACCTCTTTTTGCAGAGGCTGCAGAAAAGCAGTGACATCCAGTGCAGCATTCAATTATTCAAAACCACATGAAACCAAGGCCCCAGTGCAGCCAAACACGTCAGGAATCACATTCTGCTATAGTGCCACCTCCTGCAAGTCCCAAAGCCTGTGCAATTGGTATTGTCCCTTCTACCATGAGAGCAGGCCATGATAAACTGCTCTGAAGTTCCTTTCAAGATCCATTTTAGGTCAAATCATTGCCAATTCTTCAAACTTCACACTGATGGGATTCATCAGCCTCGCTTGTTCTGCACTGTGGTGAGCCAGCTCACCTTGCTCTGACATCTCTTTCCCCATGTCCCCACAACAAATAAGAAAGGAGATCTGGCTGTGAGTTATGCCCTCTGTCATTCACTGACTAAGCCAGATGTGCAAAGCAGACATTTCACCCCAGCACTTGTTTTCTGGCCCCAGGAAGGGACCCAACAAGAGCTAAAGCGACTCCCCTGAATTATTTTCTGTAGAAGACTATAGACTCCTTCATTGGAAAAGGTCAGAACTTCAGCCACTACAATGCTGACAAACACAAGGCTTCAATCTGCTCCAGACAAATCACCATGGTGCTCTGAGGTTCACACATACCCCAAACAAACATCCAGAGCTTTGCCTGCATTTCTGCCATGTGAAAACAGACGTTTTCAGCTGAGCCCAAAAGGAGGGCACTGTTCTGGAGCACAGACTGCAAGTGACTGGTGGGTCACAGAACAGCACACTGGGCAATTCTCAATCCAATAGTTCCATTGTTTAACAGTGCTCTTATGTGACACTGCATTTAATTAAATGCTTTGACTTCAATAGACTACATGAAAACTTAATTTTACAGAATTAACATTTTCGTAGGTGATATAAATGAAAGTTTTCGAAATTTTCAGAGTCCTCTGAGCAGCAATTAAATGCAGACAGGACCAACTTAGCCCTTCTCTCAGACCCACTACCTGAACAGTGTAGTATCATCCATATTCACAGGCTGGGTTTCCTTTGGGGCAGAGTGAGAAAAGAATTTGAGGGGTTTTAATGAAAATGCCACTACTCCTTTTTTTTTTTTCCTTCTTAAAGAATTCTTTCACTCAATTTATTTCTGTTCAATTCAGTCTTTGTGTGTCTTTGAGTCCACTGCAGTGGAAGTTTCTTCATGATCCTCTACATACACCCAAACAGAGCCACCCCACACCAGTGCCAGCATGGCCACATCACTTGCTGGACATGTGGAGAGTCACTTGGTGATTCAGGCAGAGCTTTCCACCTTGAAATGAATCTTTTCAGTTAGAGAAGTGGCATTTTCAGCAACATTTCAGCAAGCTGTAAATTCAGCACCAATATTTTGATCAATCAAACTAAAGATGATCACAGCACAGATGAACACAAACAACCTACTGCTCTAAGACACCCTCATGGCTTTTCACTATGTTTCTCCAGCTTTAGGTACTGCAAAAATACAGACTGGATTTCCCACACACGACAAAGCAAACTAAGATACAACATGGCAAAGCAGAATGACAAAGCAGGAAAAGGAGGAGAGGAAATACGCAATGCAGTTGTCAAAGAGAAAATGCCCAGAAGTCAGTATTTTCAGAATTTGAAATACTCAGGTCATTAAAACAGAACATCTTTTCAGAAGAATTCAGCAAAGAACTCCAGCATGAATTCTGCACAAAAGTGAACCCTCAGTTACAAAAAGCACTTTATGTCATATACCCTGTTGAATACACACATAAAACCTCATTTCTCCTTATATTCCTTTCCACATGAACTGTTGCTCTGAAAACTACCACCACAGCCCTTTTCTCTCATGTTATCAATCTGACTTCAATCACCAGCAGACACTGCTCCTAACCTCTGCACAGAACCAGTGCCATGCCTGGTGGCACTGGCATGAGGATCTGCAAGGGAAGCACAGATCTTTAATCATCACACATTTCACACAATTTTGATGATGCAGCAAAGGAAGAGCTTGGCACAAGCAGCAGGATCAGGTGAGCTCAGGTGGGCACTGGGGAGCACAGAGAGCCTGACACAGGCAGGGCACGGAGCTGCCACGGGCTGACATCTCTGCACTTGCATTTTACAAACACGCTCCATTTCCTTCCCTGGCTGTCCTGCTGTTTCCTGAGCTCTACTCTTCCTCTCCAGCCTTGGCTTCAAACACAGGTGACATCACCAGTTCCTCTTATTCATACAGCAGTGATGAAAAAGCTGATGATTTCTGTCTCCAGAATAAGTGAGGCATTCATAACACAACTGTAGACTCCACCTACTCCTGATGAGTAACAAAGCCTGGCAGAACTTTATAGTTTTTAGCCTGACACCACATCTTCAAATTCTCATTTCTCAAAAATAACCTATTCCAGCTAGAACTCACATGTAAGATAAATTTGGTCAATACAAATTTTGCTCCCCTCTCACACAAAACCAGTAGCAAAGCTTCATATATAAAATAAAATACACTCAGCTGAGTTAGCAAATCAGTTCTAGCCACAAGGACAATGGAAATCAGCTCAGACAGTACACTACATCAAGTTCTCCAATTTGAAAAATATTCTTACCTCAGGTTTGTCTCTGTGTGTGTTTACAGCTTCAACATTCAGAAATATAGATTCCACTTTACATCCTGTTGATAGAAAACACATTTTTAGATACATCTGCTTTGAAAGTGAAGTTATAATAAAGACGCAATCTAATTTTGAGTTGAAGGTTAATCACTTTTCCCTTATGATTTATATCAGAATTTCCTGAAATCTGAAGAGCTAAAGCTACAGAAATTAATCTGTTCCACCTGGATGAATATTATTGCCAATCTGATAGTCCATCTCCTCACCTTAGCTTTACCATTATTTTCTTTGAAGAAAATTCTTTTTTTATTTAAACATACATGAACATGCAGTGAGAAAGTTATTTGTAACTTCTTGTGTTTTAAACATCCTAGATTCCTGCATTACAATAAAATTCTAAGAAGATAAATGCTGCTCTCATTTTTTAAACATAAAAACAACTACAAGAAAGTACAGTGTGCATTGTCAGCAACCCCCCATTCCTCTATACTTGCAAAACAGTTTTAACCCCAAGCTAAACAGAACTTCAAAGCTGACTCCTGAAAAAGAATTTCTGCTTTGCATTCAAAAAGTCAAAATGCCAGTGAGGCAAGAAAAATTAAACAGTGAGAAGAAGCAACTATTTCCCAGGTAGTATAAACTGACCCATTAGAGAATGATATAATTACTTCATACACCACGGCCACAGCACTTCAGGCAGTATGTGATTGCCAAACCCTGGCTTATCTCACAGGAACATGACTTTTATTAGCTACCACTACTCTACACAACATTCATTAATAGTCACTTCCTCTGACACACCAGAGCCCATCCTCTATCACAAGCAGGTTTCCAGATTTTTCTCCTCATTTATTCCCTAAAGTCGTAACACACTCATAGAATTACTACATGACAGAAAAATGGGATTTCTTTAGAAAGCCACTGCACTTAAAAATGTTAGTAAGGGCAGTATTTGCCTTCCCTTAGGGAAGCCTTTCCTGAGAAAGCCCATTTATTAGAACTCTATGAGCAAATGCTGTGGGAGGGCCAGCACTCAAGAGAAATAGGGAAGCACAAAACAGATTTTAAGGAGGAAAAGCACACATCTCCCAGTGGAGCAGGATCCTTACTCATCCTTCTGTCACACTGTGACCCTTGAGCCCAAGCCAAGCCAAGCTCTGAGCCCTGCTGCTGGCCACTGCCCAGGCCTGTTACACAGCAGACACTCCAGAGACCTCTCAGTCCTTGCCACGAGCAGAGTTTAAAATCCAAAGAGAACATTGTGTGGAAAGCTTTAAACATCAACTGAAGGGACATGCCTTGCTCCACAGTAATTACTGTGTGCATACTCCCAGCTCATGTTGAATTACTGATGAACAAGTTCATACCTACAGCAAACTGCAGTTTCCATAGACCACCACTGCCCTGAAGGCCTCATCTATCCTGATCCAGCTGGCAGGTTGTAACAGATGTTCCCCTGCTGCAGATCAGACTCTTAAGGTGGGAATGATGCTCCTCTCCAACGCCAGAAAAGCAAACCCCCAGGGGAGGCATTTCCCCAGAACAGGCTTAGCTGGGAGGTATCAAACACACCAGGTCTGATCCTGCATCCTGCCTGGCTGGAGCCAAGTGACATCAGCTTGGA
Source organism: Petroica traversi (assembly GCA_025920805.1). Classification (NCBI taxonomy): domain Eukaryota; kingdom Metazoa; phylum Chordata; class Aves; order Passeriformes; family Petroicidae; genus Petroica; species Petroica traversi. Next base: position 3,210,380 of record JAHLSL010000013.1, on the reverse strand, counting down.
GCAGTGCCAGAGATCAGCACTAAAGAAATCATTTACACAGTCCTTGTGTTTTCAGATGGCTGAACTCCAAAAAGTAGGCTGGCTGCAATGTGCTCATCAGTCATAGGTACCAAACACCTTAAAAAAGGACAATGGCATTTCTTGCACTCAAGTCAAAAGGGCAAGGACAGTGCTTCAAACTACTTTGTTTTCTTCCTCAGCACATGAGCAAACACTGCAAATATCCAGGCCCCCTTAAAATTTATGAACAGTCACCCAACTTCTCTCCTGGACAAAAAGAGAAAGAAAAACAGCAGCAACAAAAAAAAAAATCACCAGAGAACCCCCCAAAAAACAAAGAGAACCATAAAACAAAGCCTTGCTGTGGAAAACAGGCAGAGACCAGCAAGTCAGAAGAACCCAGTTTTAAAAAACCCAAGTTTAAACTGCACTGAATTTTTATTTTCCAAACCCCAGCTTGTCATGCAAGGCTGGGAACACCAGATGTCACCACAGCACAGGCTGTCGCTGCTGTAGGATGACACTGAAATCAAATTACAAAAATTTTTTCAGACAGATTTCCCAGTGTAGCAGCAACTTTGTTTCATAATATTCTTTGTTTCAACTTTATTTGAAACTTAAAAGAAAAAAAGTACAGATGTAGACAGCTATTTTTCAGAGCTGATAATCAAAGGCAGCTTCCAATTCATGACTGAACCGATATTTTTGGGCAATCTATTTTTTCTGATAAGCTGTGCAAGATAATTCTCTGCCTAAAATGATCTTCTGAAGTGGGATATCAGCAGATACAACTGAGCCATCACTTCAGGAAAATGAACAGCAGGCACACACTAAGCTGAGGTGGGAGCAGACACAAAACTCCATCAGCAATCAGCCTAAAGCCCAGGCAGGGCACAAAACCCACACCCCACACTGCCCAGAGCCCAGGGAAAGCCCCTGAGCCAAGCACCAGGAACAGCTGCTGGCAAACAAATGCCAACATCAACAAACAAGGTGAGTTCACGAGATACACTCATAGTCCAGGGGAAAAAATACTTCAGGAGAAAAGAACAAAGTTATTTAAGGCTAAGGGAACACACTTTGCAAGATGATAAACCTACAGAAATGTAAATATGCCTGTCTTCTGAAAAGCAATACCTTCCAATACATCAATAAAAACTCAGATCTCGCTGTATCAGACGTGTAAATGCATGGGTTTGGCAGGAGAATTAGTGACACAGGGAATGAACTGAGCACAAAACTGTCCCCTCCAGCAGTTCCAGCCACTGCTGGTTTCAGGCCTTCAGCAACACATATGTGTTTCCTGGCACAAGGCAAAGCAAGGGTCATTTAAAGGATTCATTATTCTGACAGAGCTCTGCAGGTACACATGCAATGTCAAACCTAAATACTTTAAAGCAAAATAAAGTGTGTTTTAAATGCTTCACCACCTTTCCTGATGACAGAGACAGTATAGCCAGACATACAGTAAATATACTTAACTGCACTTACCATAAGCCACCGGTGTTAGCTTTAAGACAGTATGCAGTGGGCACTTCAGGTAGGGCAGTTGTTCTGAGAAATAAAATCACAATTTACACATGAAATACAGGTTACAAGTGACTTTTCTGTTATGTTTCAGGTCAACCACTTGAATGACTTTTTACCTAACAGCGTATCTGTTTTCCTAGCAAGATGCCAATCAGAGCAAAAAACAAATACAAATATTTCAGGTGAGGAGCAGCTCAATAACTACCAAGTTTCATGTAGGGGTCAAATAAGAAAAATTACACTTGAGTACTTGTCTAGCAAAACCACCCTCTGATAATACAACAAAGTGTTAAAATTTACTGTTAGGAATGTTAAGCAGTAAATTTAAAAAAAACAAAAAAACAAACAGACTGTAAGATATCAAGGAAGACTCACCTGCAGGCTTGTCAAGGAAATATGCGAGCAAACAGCGCATGACAGCTTGGTGACAAATGACAAGCACATTTTCCTGCCTTTCAAGTTCCATAATTACTGGCTCCAGCCTCTGAACAAGATCTTCATAGGACTGGGTGGGGAGGAGAAACACAGAGCACATTAAAAAGGGAAAACTCTTTGAACAGTATTTGTATATAGAGGGGAACTTACTTCCATATTAGTCATCTTCTAAATGTTATTTAGTGTACAGACAATACTGCACTAATAATTTTCTTTAAACTAAGAACACAGTTTAGACTTGAGCATACACACATCACATTTTATTATACACATAACAAAACAACCTCCCTCATGGAAAAGCTTTATTAAATCAGCCACTCTGATCAGAATTTCCACAAAATCCTAGGATTTAATTCACATCTGCAAATATGAGTGTTGCATGTTATTTTCCACAGTTCATCTTCAAAAGCATCTCTCTTCCAAGCATAAATCTAGGAAGCCCAGCCAAAAGTCAGCATGCAAAGAGTTCACAAAGCCTGACTGGTTCAGGCTGCCCTTTCAAAACAAGCTGTGGGCATGCTGGACTGGTCTGGTGACAGCAGCCACCATCCTACCAAGAGTCAGCACAAGGACTTGCTGGTGCCCCATCCTGCCTGGCCATGCACAGGAATTGCTGCTGCAGGTGGACAGCAGGGCTCCTGCGTGGGCATGAGTGAACTGAATTCCTCATGCAGGGTAAAGACACTGCTTCCAAAATGTGCCAAGTTCCTCCAAAATGTGCCATGTATTGCACGTGTGGAGAGCTCAGCACATCACCCAGCAGGGTGGGGACTGAGCACAGCAGGAAAGCCTTTGCCCTGCTTCCCAGGCAGGACAAAGAGGCACTGCTGACTGAGCCCTGGACAAAAGAAAGCCCCCAGAGAGCTGTGCAAACCCTCGCACTGTTACTAGACACAAAACTGCCTTGGATAAATGAGACCAGAAGGCACTGAGGGAGTTTGAAACGCCTGTCACCATCCCCAGGACTGCACTGGTTTGAAAAACAAACGCTCCTTGTTCAAATGGATGAGGAGAACTTTGCAGCTTACTGACTGCCTCATTAGCAGGACAGGGTCACACTGCCAGGACACCACTCTTGTCACAGTGATTGCTCTTGAGGAGGAAAGCAGAGCTTTGCTTCCTCATGGCTCAAGCAGGAGCAGTGGGGCCAATCCCTCCTCCCTGCTGTCCAAACCCTCAGCCCTCAGCCCCCAGCCATGGCCCTGTGACCATCTGGCCATGGCTGCACTGTACCAGTGCTGCTTTAGGAAAGCCATCAGCAACTTTATCTTCCCAGGGGCAAGGAGTTTAATAACATGCTGGAGAATTCCCCAGCATTTCGGGCAGAGCTGCCTGCAGAACAGCCACAACCAAGAGCAGGGATGAACAGGAACAGACCATCTTGGCAGCATGTTTGCATCTGCAGAAGTTGAAGCTCGGCAATAATTCCTCCTGCTTTATCACTGCAGGACCAGCACAGGAATGATGCCCACAAGATCAAAGCTCCTCACTGTTTTTCTAAATTTATGGTTTTATTTTTCAAGCCATGAATCAAATTAAGTGGTCTGGGCTCAATCCTTGGAAGATCCTATGTGTTTTCCGTGGAGAAAGGAACCCCTTTTCATTAATTTTAAATTGTATTTTTCCTTCCTAAAGTCAGCATGCATGTATTCAAGACAAGGAAGCCCTTTAAACTGGGTGATTAAAAATAGCATACCTCCCCTTTAGGGTATCTGTATCTGTACTTGTCTTGGTCTCTCAGTGCAAACTCAAGCGGGTAATTTTCCTGTATTTCTTCATAGGTCATTTCTTCACACACTCCCTGATGGTAATGAAAATAATTTAAAAAATATGTATTTCCAGCAGTGCAAAAAGCAGGTATCACTCTTAAATAAAACCATACATAAATAACCTTTAACAGTTTCATTTTGCTACTCTGACACACACGATGAACAGGTCACTCAGCATGACTCAGGGATGGTCAGCAGGAATCATTAAATCCCTGTACAGGTGAAGTTACATCTATGGGTAAGCAAGGCCATTTTTTATCTAATGCACCTTCTGCTGTATCTTACAGCTGCAGCTGGAAATCACCAGCTAGCAAAACTCCCCCACCACAAACTTTTTTCCAAGCCCAACTAACAAAAATTTCATAATATCATGGCTTCTACAAAGGAATGTTTTACTGGGTAAGATAAAAGAAGAATAAATGGCAAAACTTAATAAAACATTTAGCCTTGTTTAGAGGTAATGATAATTATTTCCAATCTCTAGAAGCTGCTTCAATGACTTCCTATCCCATGAAAGACATATTACAAAAAAAACTAAGTACTTTCTTCACCCCTAGCAATCAAAGCAACTTATTAGGCATTTAAAAGAAAAGAACTTACTGCATCTATCTCATTCAAAACCTTCCACTGCTCATAAGGCACTCCCAAGGCTTCAGCAGTCTGAATCGTCCTTTTCATCTGGCTGGTCCAAACTTTTAGATCTTTAATATTCTGCTCATTAATAAACTGTGCCAAGCTTTTGGCAAACTGAAAGAAAAACCAAGAGACACAGAGGGCTCAGAGCCAACACACAGCGTTCAGTTTGGAATACACGGGTTCCAGCCTTTGAAAGCTCACTGTAGCTTTTCCAAAAGACTGTCAAACTTTTTGCTACGAAATACAACCTACTCCATTATCCAAGAGAGGCAAAAGAAAGGAAAGGAGTACAAGGAAAATACAAGTTTTCAGCAGTTCCTAGCTTTCCTTCCAGGAATTTTCCTTTCAGCTTTAAGTTGTATACACTTTCCCAATTACCCAACTAGTCAAGATTTTACAAAAATATAGTTCAAAAATAAAGCCCTCTTTCCAACTGTTTTGTGACACAGGATAAAAAGGAATTTCAGCTAACAGAGAGACAAACATTAAAGAGTACAAACCACATCACACAAAGTGCCCACCCCGTTTCCACCACTCAAATACACAATTTAAAAAGTCCTTTAAATACATTAAGAGGAAAGGGCTGTAGAGGAGGAAAGCTGTGATTGCCCAGCACAAACACACAGAGCACAGTGACACCTGTCTGGAGGTACATACTTCTTTCCCCCTGACAGAGAGCCCAGGGTCTCCTCCTATCCTCCCCTTCAGATTGAGCTCGCTCTCTCCGTGCCGGCAGAGGTAGATTGACCGAGGAGTCACATGGATATTCATGAGGTAGTAGACAATCCGGCTCTGGATGTGATCCATCACTCTGTTCACAAGATAACTCCTTCCAACATCCATAATTTTAATGTAAGAAAGATCCCTTTCATGAGCAAGTAAAAAAAAAAAAAAGTAAGGTTCCACATTGTTTCTATTAGCACATACCACAATTTTTCCACCCTCTCCATTATAAGACAAAGGAGTGACACGCCAAAGAAATGAAAAAATCCTCAATTAGCCCTGGAATATGCATTAGTCCTAAGAAACAATGCAGTACTCCAAAAGTACAGGATGAACTCTATTCCTCTCACATGGAGCTGCTCACATCACTTTCTTTTCTTCTTCCTTTACTTGCGCTTTGTCCAAATCGAGATCCTACTCTTGGAAAAATACAGCCCACAAACTGAAAGGGAGATTCAGTGGAGTCACTTAAGTTACCACAGCTGAATGAGATAGCCAGCTATTTACAATACTGGATTTTTTTTTCCAAGATTACAAACACTTTCCATCAGCAAGCGTTTGTCTGATTGCACCCAGGGGCCAAAGGAATGGTCACTAATTACCCATCTCAATTAATTCCTCCAGAAAAACGAGGCCACCAGAAGAGCCAGGGAGTAGTCTGAAGCAGGACATTTTCTCAACTGCTCTGTGAGCAACTCTTTGTTAACAGTACTGTAATTTACCCCACCACTACCTTCTCTCAGCATCAGACAGCTTATAATTTCAATTTTCACTGCTTATCCTTTATCATCTGAGCTGTAATTCCAGAGCAGCCTCTGGTTTACACAAATAAAAATGTCTAACAAGCTGAAAATAACCACTATTGGTTTCCAGCGATGCGTTTCAGACATCACACTGCAATAAAACAAGAAAACTGATAATAAAACCAAACTGAGGCAGCAAGAAACAGGCACCACCACCTCATTCCTGCCCATGTTCCTTGGAGTTAATCATTACTATTCCAGCCAGGCACAGCCATTAGGTCCATCACGGGAATTACACGCATGAACTGAGCCAATTGAACCGGCTTCACGCTGCTCACGCTCAATTACATCAAAATGCAGCTCAGCCTTCTCTGCAGCTCTGGCCTGGAACAAACCAGGAGCACCTGGATGTCTGCAGCTCCAAATCCCACTCCGAAATCCTGGGCTGTAGCAAGAGGAATGGGGATCCTCCTCACAGGATTCATCCTAACCTTGTTTTTAAGAGTTGAAAGTTAATAAAAACCAGAAGAATGTTTTGGTGTGAGGATAAATAATGTAGCTAAGACAGTTTCTCACAGCCCTGCAACTGCAGGAAAATTTTGCAAGCACAAAGAAATGAATTTAGAAGTCACATTTTTAAGACTGATGTGTTCATGCCAACCCATTAAATTATGCTTACAAATCACTCATGTCTCTTTACAAACCAAAATAACAAGTACCAACCAACCACCGTACAAAGTCTGGAATAATTGCTAAATGCTGGTTCTATCCCAGAAGAATTAAACCATTCTCCAAGTGAGAAAATCAAAAAGAATACTGTCCTAAACTAGACTCACTAGCCAATTCTCCTCAAACAAGTAAGTTTCCCTACTACACCCGTAGAGTCAACATTCTAATTTCCCAAAGGAGAGAGAGCTCAAGGCACTAAAATACAAGATCTGAAAGTCCTGATCTCCAACACAGGATGCCCCAGCCTTTAAGAAAATATTTTAATAATCCTGTGATCACCAGCTGTGATCACAGTGTTGTTTTATCACTTACTTATCCAGAGTTTCATCTAAGGTCTCATATGAGTTCTTGTAGCATTCTATTCTTTTCATGAAGTCTTCTGTTGCTTCATCATTACTGCAATCAACATAGTCAGGACTACCCAGCTTCACTTGCTGTTTAAAATAAAACCAGGAGAATAGTATTTAAGTTTCTTCCCTTCTTCATGGATATTTAAAGAAATAGGGAGTGCAAGAACATAACACTAAATTTTGTCTGCAACTTCATTTAAATACATATAAAGCAAAAAAAAAAATTATTCTTCAGAGAATTAAACTTCTGAGGTAGTAACATTCACATGGATTTTTTCCATTAACAAGAGCTAACGTTGGGTTTTTGCTATTGGAAGTTCTTATAATGTACTTCTAAAAATACTGAGCTACTTTAAAGCTCCCTTTGTCAGCAGTTAAAGTGAACTTGCCTTTACTCACCACAATGTTTGCAGCAATGACCTCTGGATCGACACACACAGACTCCACAAAAAAAGTCTTCAGTCCATAAAGGGTGCCACATGAACAGAAGGGAAGAAGAAGGAAGATGCATGAGAACACCTCTGGATACCAACACAGACAAGCAGCACGTTGCCCACTCCCATGCCAAGACCTTCCCAACAGAGTCATCCCTTAAACCTCCCTCCATTTACTCAGAAAGCTTCTCCAGACCCTCTCAGAAATTCCTGGCTCCCCATTCCATGACACCTCATGCCCTGTACTCTTTGCCCCAACAATGCTTGCAAGTGGAAAATTTCTGCAGTAGAAAAAATGTGGGATGGAAGAGGAAGAAACAAATGCAGAATATGCAAATACAGCCCCATAAACAGTAACTAACACTTCTGAAAGAACACTTTAGAAGCCTCTCAGCTAATGGAGAAGCCTCACTTTAAAAGAGGCTTGTGTTTTGCTGTGTCAAAGGTTTATGGAGATTAAGTTTAGAGGAAATGAGATATGACCAGAGAACAGATAAATGTAAAACCAGAAGGCAGAAAACCACAAAGTTTTTGGTTTGTACAGAATCAACACAGAATCCCCTTTGTGTTTCTGCAGCAAAGATCTGAAGTGCATGAAGAACCATGTTTTAAATGTTCTTTCTGACACTGCACTCATCACCACAGGTCCAGGATGACAAAACTGAAGATGTAGAAGAAAATAGCTTAGCTCCAAACAGTATAAACACTAAAGATGAGAAAAATGAGGATTGAATTACTTCTAATCATAAACAATGCTCAGGATCACAAAACACATTAATGATTAAACATCTAAGAAGGATGTGGCTTGTGCTTGTGCACTTTAATTCAAGAATATAGATAAGGGCAAAACTATCACTGCCTTCCTTGGCCAGGCATTAGCTCAGAACTGCTTTGCTTTGACTCACCTTGTATCCATTTTCTTCACCAAATTTATAAATAGTTTCTCTACGTTCTCGAGTTGTGTTTGTAGCATCAAAGACCTAGGAACAATTAACAGAAGAGAGAAAAAGGACTTTAAAAAACAGCACAGCCTGTGGAGAGCACTGTCAGTAACAACAGAAATACGGATTCAAAGTCCCTCAGTGTGAAAGAAAGCAATGGAAACACTTGCCCTTCCCTCTACCCCACTCCCTCAACATGCTCAACAGAAAAATAGAGACATTCCTACTTTACACATATCGTTTACTAAATACTAAAATTTTGTAATATTTTGAAAGCACTGGCTTGAAAGAACTTGAGACTTGGAAAAGGAAATCTGAATTTAAGCCGAGTATATAGTTCAGGGGAGAATCTTCCTCCTGGCTCATTACCAGCATTAAACACTAATGCCTAAGGTTTTTGTGAACTTATGCTACAAATAAAAGATGCAGCAATTCAATCTGCTGTTCAAAATGCAAGTGTAAAACTTGAAAGAGTTGTAAATCCTGCCCATGAATAACACCATCAATGCAGTCACTTTTCTAGGAACTCAGTTTAGCTCTGAACATATCAGTGTTTTACTAAACTTTACAAAGTTGCCAAGGCATAACATTTACCTCATGTATCCAGCAGAACCTACAGGTAATGGATTTCCCTGATTAGTTAATAAAAAGCCCATAATTGTGTCAGTAGTCTTAAAAATAAAAAAAATTTAAATTTAGCCTCAACACACAATGTTAATAGTCAAAGAATTGTTGTTCTGCATCCCATTATTAAATATTCAGGAGGTATGCATCAATTTAATGCAAGGTTCTCCTGCTCTCTTCAGACATTTGTCATGCCAGTAACAACTGCCAAGTAATATAAAGGATACTTTTTGTTCAGCAAGTCTTTACCTTCCACTTGGAACACAAAACAGACATGCAAGCAGAACAGCAGATGTGTTTAATGGTACACTGTGGAGCACTGTCCTACAGGAATGTGGAGGAATGTGGGCTTTTTTCTTTCTATTGTAATCAGGCTGTGCATTATCCAGCAGACACACAGTGTTTAGAGCAGAGGCTTTTCAAGAGGTGCCCTCAGGAAGGAACTTACAGCCACGTGCCCGTTCTCCTCACTGAGGTACTGCCGGACGTCGTTCAGCGCTGCTAAGGCACACTGTCTTCAGAAGGAAACAATCACAGTCAAATGATGGTTAAAGGCATTTTATTAATGCACTTATGAGCAAAGTGCCCTGCAAACGTTAGATAATCCACCTCAAAAACACAGGAAAAGTCAACAGAGGTCAGGCTAGCTACACTAAGGAAATGTGGCCATGTCACCTTGCTCCTCTGTGTCACTGACACAGCTGCACTGTCCACACAACACCCACCAACTCCAGGATACACTTCCACTGATCTAAAACAACATCACTGGATCATCCCTGAAAGTGTATGCTTCTCCCAATTACCTATTCATATATACTTGCTTCTTCATTTGATTCTCAAAAAACAAAAGAGTAAATAAAATAAACCAACTTAAAGTCTTTATCTTGTGGCATTAAGTTAAAGGGGAGAGACAACTATTTTTCAGTAATCTACTTACTCTTTTTGAGCTATTGTGTGAAAACTGCTTATGTAAAATATTGTTAAAACAGAGAACAAATCAAAGTTAGTATCAAGTATTAGTGACTGATGTGGTGCAGTGAAAATATCATCCCACTTCAGCCACCCACCCAGTGTAATTAGTACTGGAGACAGCCAAGGACACAAAACCCAAAAATCACCACCCCTGACATACTTTACACTTGTGTTAAATCTGGACAAGAACACATTAATATGAAACTTTCCTACACCCCAGCATTAGCATTATCTTCAAAGTCCATTATGATTCCTAACACATCAGTAATACTGGAGAGCAACATTGTACACGATTTACTTGTTAGCAGAACAAAGCCCCATTTATTCCCAGTAAGTAGAGCCTCTTTGCAGTACCAGCATAAAAGCCTGCCCATTTCAACAGCCATTCCCTGTATTACTCCTCGATTTTGATTTTCAGACTGAAATTCATAACTCCTCTATTTACCAACTTCTGCAAGCACAGCTTTATCTTGGAAGAGAAATGAAGGCTTTCAGATCCTGACAGTATTTCCACATTAGCAAAATTATCAGATGTCAGGAGCTGAGATTCATCACCCAGGTCTTCACTGAATAAATACAAACCCTCTTTACTCACTGCTAACCAGGCAGATTATCCCACACAGCCCATTTCATGCTACATCCCTCACCATTTAGCTAACAGGTGACACAGAGGCACATTAGAAGTAGTGGCTTGCAAGGATAATGCACCTCAAAACTGCTCTTTGTCCCAAAGGACTGGGAGGCTCTCATGCAAACTGCTCTCCTTTGGCTTTAGCAACCCTCAATACTGCTGAGGGGGAAAGGGAAGGGAGAGAGAGGGGACAAGGCAAGGGACAGCCACAAAAGAAAGTCCAGACAGTAGGAAAAGTCCAGACATTTTTGATGCATAAGCTGAATTAAGAACAAGACAGTCCATGTTTTAAGTATAGTAAATAAATATTATCTCCATCCGTCTCAAATTTCTGCTCCTTTTCATTACATACTGCACTCTCTAAGTGCTTTCCTGAAAACACCAAAAAGTACAGTAAATGCTGAAGAAAACCAGAAGACCTTCTCATTTGATCTCCTCTAGGAAACAAGCAGCTCCCTCTTGCTCTGACCTTTCTCCTCATCCTCCCTCTCTTCTCAAGGTCTGTGTCTACATTAAAGCACAGCCTCTTTCCAGGCAAAGGCAGAGATTCAAATGCTTCATGTAGCCACAGAATCTCACCCTGGCTCTCTCACTGCTTTGCACACCATTACAAAAACCTGGCAATTTTTGAGGCAGTGCATTGATGGACTGAATGAGGCATCTGCTTGGTGGCCAAAAACACAGTTTCAGTGAGAAAATTATCATGTTTGATTCTCATTCATTTAAGCAGATAATGATGAATGCATTCTAAGTGCTTCAGATGAACAATTTTACTATGCAAATCAAAAAGAAAAGCTTTCTTTATGAACCAAAGCTCTAAAATGGGATTTAAGGTATTATGTAGCAGAAAGACTCACATTTATTAGCTGATACCTTACAAAAAGGCAGAAAAAATTATCACTACCTGTTAAGATAGTTTTTGAGTGAAAATAACCTAAAGCATCTACAGGAATAACAGTACTCACATCCTAATGAAAAGGAACCAAGAAGGACTTCTCTCCATTTTGGATGCTTGAGATTAAGCCATCAAGAAAAAAGACTCCCAAATTTTAATTAGCCTAAAGCAATCACTTTTCCACTTTCTCTAGAATGTCTTTTCGTGCAGCCACCCTTGGGGTCCTTCTTGATCATACAAAAATACAACTTCAAGCCATCTCTAAGAGGCAATTACACAGGGTATCATTTTTAAACTATTAGCATGCTGTACCAACCACAACCAAAACTTACTTCCTGATTTTCAAGCCTTCTTCATTGTCAGGCAGGAAGAATTCAAAGGATTTGTACTTTTTCACCAAATCTCGACGATACTGACCGACATTAAATTCTGCAGAGAGAAATCAGCATTAACAGGAGCCAGCAACAGTCACATGGAAAGGAAAGACGTTATGACAACTCTGAAACCAAACTTCCTGCAAGGATAAAATAACTTGGCCTGTAAGAAGTCACCATACCATACTTCTTTTTGTGTTTTGTGGGGTTTAAAACAGCAAGACAGCAATACATCTTGGAAATAGCTAAAGAATATTTGGGCTTTATTCACTCCACTTCAGTGGCCACACTGTAGTGCCTTTGTCTGCCAGTTCGCCTGGACAACAAAAATAAATTCTTTTCCTCCTTTCCAGGGGCTAGTCAAAGTCTATTATTAGGATTAATAATTATTATTAGCTTTTTCTTCTATGTGTATGTGCAGTGAAACAGTATTCAGACAGCACCTCCCGAAACTTCCAGCTCTCATTAAAGCAAGGCAGAGCTCTAAATAGAACTAAACAATCTTGCTTTAAGTAAACAAAACTTTAAATTCCAGTAGTGAAAACATTTTTTTCAGAACCTCACTCAAGTATTTCTGTTCCTTACGGATTAGTATTTCACAACCAACCCTTGTCCCACTTACAGGGAAAAAAAAAAGATAAATCGTTAAAACAAAAAAATATTTTTAAATCATCCTAAGCATGGAAAATAATCTCACTGTGATCTCATACCAGTGGTCCAAAAACACCTATTCCTTATCTGGGCAAAGGTGCAAAAGGTTCACGGCCAAACATGTCACAAAATCAGCTATGGGATTAGGGCAAGACAGTTCTGCTTTGCCTCAGAGCAGAATGACACCAAACCCGAATTAATTTCACTCATGGTCTCTGAAATGCAAATTGATGTTGAAGTTGTTTCAGACCTACAGGTTTTCTCTGTTGAACTGCAAAGCTTTTGCTTTTGGTTTTTGGAACATTAAACCACATTGAAGTATTCTGTTTGAGATGCTGCCAAGGTACAACTCTATTTGCCAGACTTCATTTCTGGAAAGAGGAAAAGAAGCAGTAGACACAATTACAAGGCTGTAGTTAAGAAAAAAGACACAGAATGAAAGAGCTCAAGAACCAGCTGCTCTATACAGATTGCTGTTGGGACTGGAGACAGAGGTTAAAGATATAAAAAATATTCTTCTCCCCAAAAGTCACATTTTGTTTGAGCTCAGCAGTGTTGATGGAATTTTTCATGACATGCATTATAGAACAATCCAGGTGACTCTGGGATGGTTTAATGAGCACTGGCCATCTGAGCTTCTTGCACCTTTGGTTTGTTTCACAAGGACCTTTTCAAGCAGCCACTGTGGCCAGTGCTGTCAGACAAATGCCCTTTAAAAATCAGAAATAATGAACTTCATGAGAAGGAATAGTTACTGCCTGAGCAGAGGAAAAAGTGCTATCTAGTGGGATAATCTTCAGCCTTTATTCTTAGCATCCACGCCTATGGAAAAATTTCCCAAAGCTCACTGGTATCACAACCACAACTATTCAAAAAAGCTTCCAAGGCTCAGTATCTAAAAACCACACTGCAACACAATTCTACTCAGACATCTAATTGACCTCATTTCCTTCAAAAAGCACAGATAAAAGTCCTCAGTACTTTTTAACCATTTCACATTCTGAACAAGAGGATTCTGGAAGGAGGAAAACACAGAAATTATGGCTGAATTGATTCAACCATCACCAAGCCTGGGCTATTCACCTCCACCTTCTGCTCTTGAATTCTCCAGCTTGCTTAATGTTACATGAAAAGATGGCATTTATCTTTTCTCTGGTTTACATAACCTCGCAATTTGAACCATCTGTCTCAGAGAACAAGAACTCTTGCTAAATTAAGCACACACTAATTTTAAGACATTAAGAGCCAAAGGGTAGCAGATGTTAGGGCTACTTGATACTGATCCTGTACCAGTTCAGTCCCACCAACTGGAAGAATTAGGGAAAATGTCATCTATTCCCTCACCCAGGCAGTGAGGTGTTTTACACTGACTTCAGTAAAACTGCATCACTGAAGACACACACAGAAGGGCTCTGTGTTTTTCTGAGAAAATCACAGTCACCCTTTCTAACAAAGGCAAACAATAACCAGCAACCCAGGACAGAAGCTCATATGGCAACTTTTGGTAGCAGGTTTTCATAAAATTAGGCAGCAATGCTCTACCTGTTTTCCATTAAGCACAAGTGTGTTTTCTGATGTGCTGTCCTCAGTAGCCCACAGAATTTTTCCTACAGCTGAGCCAAACCCCACCTACAGTAAAATTAGTATTTTTGCATGAGCCAGATGTGGATACTATCTTGTTTGTTGTCCACTACTGGACTCTGGCTTTTCAAAGTTCACACAGTTAAATGCTCAAACTCAATGACATTTATACAAAACATACATCATTAATTTAAGTTACATGAGTATCTAACATATAAGTATTTTGTCACCTTGGATACAGGCTAAACTACTTGGATTGTTATTCCATTTCAGCCTAATGGACAAAACTGAACTCTGAACTAGCTGATACTGGTCATCAGAAGGGCTAAGCCATGGGAAAACAGTCAAAATCTAGTGATAATTTATATCCTGTAAACTCTTATATTTAAACAATCTAATATATCCCCAATAATGCCTCTTCCAAATAAAGTACATTATGCAAATTCCTAAAAACTTAAGGAAACACCCACACAAAGAGCTTTACCCTAGAATCAAAAGGCAGTTTAAATATAGGCCAGAACTTTTCATCCTGACTTCTTAGAGCTACTAGGAAATACATCTCTGAATATCCAGCCAGAACTCCACGCTTTCGTATGACCTCATATGTTTAATGTCATTTAAATTATTAACTAGGCATAAAGCTACTGTTATTGCACTGGGCACAGAATCACAGCCCACTGAAGTGTCTTGCTCTTGTGCAGACACAGAGCAGTAAGGTGGCTGCTCAGAACCTCAAATGGACTTAGGTCCTGCTTCCTGGGCCCACAAGATACCACAGAAGCCCAGCCAGGTCCTTGGCACAGCCAATCTGAGCCATTTCCTGCCCAAAACACACACACAAATCCTTAAGAAGGTGATAACAAGTGGCAGTTGGCTGCCTCAGTCCTTGGGCTCTTAGTATGTAGACAAAGAACTGCAAGTCATTCCACAAACAAAGAGGTAGAGAATTGCAAGTAGCACAAAGTTCACAGAGAAAAAAAGATGGAGAAGTCAGGAAGTTTAACCCAGAAGTGCCGACTGCTCAACTGCTTGTAAACAGCATTCCTTTTCACCCCGATGAAGAAAGGAAAAGGAAAAAAAATAAATAAACAAGAAAGGGCAGTTTTTAATGATAAGGGGAAAAGGTTGATTAAGGCACTTGGCAGAACAAGAAGACAAAGGGACAGTCAACAGAATTTGATTAACACTTAAACAGACTCATGCCTGTTATTGCTTAAAAATACATTAACAAAGCAGAAGCATTTTAAGTCAACCTTGGCAACAAAATTACTGGAAATCAGGTTTATAAACCCCCTAAGGTGGTGCCCGTCCCTCTGATGTAAACAAAAGCAAACCCATCACCTTTTGTGGGCACTCCAATCCAATTCAAATAGCGCGTCAGCTTCTTGGAGATGTAGGTTTTTCCTCTCGCTGGGAGACCCACCATGACAATCAGAGTAGGGCAGTTGGTCATACATACTGGAACAGAAACACAGGAAAGCAGATTTACCAACAGCATTCCCACAAAGCAAAGGCTTCTGCTGCAGTGGGAAATGCTGGGTGAAGCAGCTCATGCACTGTACCCTGCTATTTCGGGGGTTCTACAGCAGCACAGAGAACCTGACCACCTCTCTTATACTGAATTTTGGAAGGGCGAGTGAGTGGCAGGGCAATGATGTGAGCTGTGAGGTGAGGACATGTGAGGTGCGAACAGGCAGAAAATAAGAAACCTGTGTATTTGCACACTGGAAGAGTACCAAAAGAAAAAAAGGAACCCGACATCTTATGGCCCTGGGTACCTCAGTTCAGTGCTTGCATTGAAAGGAAACAGCAAGGTTCAGTTTTTAAATATTTTTTATATTTTTAAGACAAGACCTAAACACTGCTCAACCTTGATTTTGAGCAAAACAAGCACAGCAGATGGAGCTTTATACATCATAGTAAGACATGCTACTCACTACTGATTATTTCTCCTTCAAGTATAATTAACACTAAAATCTCCCTTGAGCAGAGCTCATTTTAGCTGTTACTACGAATAAAACACAAGTATTCCACACAATCGAGTACAATAATCTCATATAGATATATGTACAGAAATACTCTTAATCAAAGAGCATTTAATTTTAAAAAACCCTCAACACTGCAGAAGGCTGAAGGAATTATACATATAATCTGAAAACCTTGAGGCATTTCCTTTCAAATCACAAGTTTTTGAACATTTCTGCAGCACAAAACTAAGGATACCTTGCCTTAATCTATCACAGCTACAGGGAACTGCCTAAAAAGAAAGAAGATATTAAAGTGATGCAGATGCCACCAGCTCCCTCCACCTTCAATTCTTAAGGGAATTAATTTCTATACAATCCACACATGCATCAATTTCCTCTGTGTCTTGACACAGGAGAATCAATTCACTCCAAAAGAGTAAATCTCAGTAATTAGCTGTAAGGCAGAACTGAACTGTTGTACAAAGCACTGTGATTGCTCAAGATTCCCAAATTTTGGATTGACAAAGTCCCGTCCCACAAAGTCACTTGCACAAATCTGGTGCAGATATTTCACATAACAGATCAAAAAAGAACAATCAGATCAGCAAAGGTAGATGTGCTGTCTTAAAATGCACATTGAAAGACACAAAACAAAACTCATTAAAAATACACCATTTTTCATCAGGGAGAGGAGGCAAAATGGTACCCAACCTCAAATCCATGATAGTCAATGAAAGCTTTAATGAAAACTACAGGGAACTAAATGCAAAGCAAAATAGATCCATCCAAACATGACCAAGTCTCTGGAAGGCACTGACAAAGGCTCTCAGGGTAAGCTCCTCTGTGCAGAAGCCTATAAACAAGAAAGATAATAATTTCTTCTCCTTTTTCCTCTTTGTCATAAGTTCAGGCTGAGAATCCCCTCTAAAGAGGGTGAAGGAAGTCTCCAGGGAAACAACAAAGTCTGTGGAGTGCCAAGAGCACAGAGCTTATTAAGGATAACAGCCTTGCTTCCAGCTTTAAGGACAGTAAAATAAAACACTGAGATGAGAGAAACCCCTGAGCTCCTAGAAATTTTAAGAGTGATATTTTTCTTCTAAGCCTGTTCAAAAGGTTCTTTACCTGAAATACCTAGCTCGAGTTCTGAACAATTTTTCAGTACATGCAGTGAAGGAAGAGGTGTAAAAGACAAAGCAGAATCTGTACAGAAAGGCTCCATACACAGCCCCAACTCCTGCTGCTCTGCAAGGAAGTGTGCTCTAACAGGTTTTTCTACCCATTCAGGCAGAATTTAACAATAAACTAGTCTTGGAGCACCTCTTTTTCTTTTCTTTTCTTTTTTTTTTTTTTATTTCTTTCTTCCTCTCCTGCTGGGGTCAGCCATACAAATTTAACCTTCTCACAAAACATTTGTCTTTTGGTAATGCAACGATAAACCTGTACTGGAGCAAAACTAAGGGCTGGGAAGCTGCCATGAAGAGATCTGCAACCCACTTAAATGGTTGCTCCACAGATTACACCAACAGCTGAACTTCTGAATTCAGTCCTGCTGCCTTCATGGGTTTGTATTAGATTTTCTAACCAAGCAGCAAACCAGAGCAACACAACTACAACACACACAAGGGACATTCAGTGTGCCAGTCTGCCATCATCTGCATTTTGACATATATTTCCTCAAAGAAAGTACAAAACTAGCAAAGCTGCCTTTGTTAGAGCCCCGTGTGTCCAGTTTTACAGGCACATCTCTCCTGTGTATTCTGATCCCTCTGGTGGGTAATCAAGAAGAAGAAACCAAGAGAATTACCCCAGACAAACAACTGGACATCCTATTCTGATTAGGTGCCAGGGTGACAAAGAGTGCTTTTACTCTACAGACAGATGCCCCTGTCTTTGTAAGGAGTAACACCACTGATCCCAAATACTCTGCTTTTACAAAATGCCAAAGCCCTGTAAACAGCACGTGGTGCTACAGGACATGCCACCCCTCAGGGCTTGCCTCTAACAAGAGGGTGGCATTTCAAAGTCTAAAATTCAGGGCACTAAAAAACTATTTGGTGTTCCAGATTAGATGGCCACCAATGGCTGCAGCCTCATACCACCTGCACAGGTGGCACCTGGTGACAAACACACCTGTGCTTTGGGTAGTAGAAGCCAAAAGCATCTGTGCTGGCCTAAACAGCACATTCACAGCTAAATAGCAGGACTGAAAATAAAAAACACACAAAGCAGTTATTTCACTTCTTCTGTACCTCAGTGTAACATTCTCAACACACATAAGACTCAGCACAGCAGATTTTATTTCCTCCATTATGATCCTGTCTAATTAACAAGACTTAGGTCTGTTAGCTGAGTAAAAAAGTTAAGACCAGAACAGAATACAAAGTTCTGAGTATGCATCAAATACTCCAAAGTTACAAGAAATTAATTATCTTTCACTTTATCTAAATCACAGCTTTCTCAACAGAATATTGGCAACACTCACTGCAAACAGGGAGGAATATTCATTCCCATGACGGTATTATCAATGTCAGTGTCTCATGCTTACGTTTTCCCTTGAAGAAATGTAAGGAAGTTTGACATGAGGAAGCAGACTGATAAAAACAGTCAAACATACCAGAAGTTATATATATATATATATATATATATATATATATGTAACTCCTGGTTTCCCAGTGGCACAGTGTTCAATCTCTTTTCACAGCACTGCACCAACATCCAACTTATATTAAAAAAAATTTCCAGTGTGAGTTACAGGTGTGTGAGTTAGAGCCAAGGCAGGCTTCTAAGGGCAGTTTTCTCTCCTCTCCTTATCACTGGATTATCTGGTTTATCTCCAGAAGTATCTCCACACAGTCTAGTCTCCAGAAAACAAATTCATTTATAAATGCTTCACATATGTAACTCCTAGACTCAGCCTGTGGGTGTGCCATCAACACTGATTTCCTTAGAGGAACACGCACTCTCAGAACAGGAAAACAAAACTGTTTTCCTTCATCTGCTGAAGATGTTCTAAGACTTTCGTCAGTTTTTCTTTAAAATGGATGCTTGTAATATATGGATTTAAGAGTGCATACTTATAAACAGCATTGCCAAAAAGAGGGAACATGGAAAAAACATAGTCAAAATACCAATCAGTGAGGGACAATGGCCAAGTGATGAAGTGCTGCAACTGAAGTAAAGTCATTATCCCAGTTTAATATTTCTTAAACATTAAAGAACAACACAGCAAGTTGCAGCTTGAGAGTAAAATTATGACTGCCTACATTTCTAAAGTTTAAGACTTAACAGTCAAGGAAGGAAGAAATTACATGCTTATTTCTTGCCTCTTAGACTCTATTGTGAAGTGATGCAAATGCAAAAGAAGGTTGTGAAACCAAACTGGGACATGGAACAATCTAGATCAGCTGTGCTGCAATTCATCAGCCCTCAAAACTCTCATGGATCTTGTGAAATCAGAGTCAAGAGTTGATATTTTCCAGATTCACTTACTACCAAACAAATTATCAGCTGTCCTTTCCTTTCACCCAGGATCAGATTTTGTTTTTCCTTATATGTGTTAAGGACGGATGTTTTTTGTATCAAGCTGTTACTGTTAGAGATCTGAAGTTCATAAAGTGTTCTTGCAGTTTCTGTGGCCTTCAACTCAAGGCCTGTTCTCCAAAAATCCTGTACTATTTAGAGGCTCATACACAAATATCTCTGACTTTCAGCCAACACAACCACCCTTCCAAATAAGGTTAGCCCTGTATGTTTTACCCATCACTTCTCCAAGTTAACCATTGCTAATCCATCACATCCTTTAGACCAATGATGACAAACGGCCTCCCTTCTCTGCATCCCATGGGGGTGACTTTCCCATCACGCTCTTCCTGAAAAGCATCTGCTCCTAAAACTAAAAAAGTCCATTATCTTCTAATTTATCTCTCTTCTTTTTCTCCAAAGCACCCGTTTTTAGCATCACCTTGGTACACATTTGTCCCCTGGCCATCCCTGTGCCACCAGCTGCTCTGTCATTCTCTTCCTCAGGGGCACCATTTGCTTCCTACAGCTCTGATGCCAACAGCAACGATCCCATCACACATCCTGCTCCTCAGGCCCTGTCCTCACCTCATTCGCTCTCCTATTTTCAGTTCCTAGGATTAGAAGCACAAACACACACAAGCAGCATGTGCTCAAAGGGTAGAGGTCTTTAGGGCAGAGATAAAAATTTGATACTTTTTTTTTGGATGTACATTTCTACTGCTGTACCAAGAGCAAATGACAATTATTAGAATGACCAGATTCCAGCAGTTGTAAGGACGCAACGCATTTAACTGTAGTGGGGGGGGAATGTTTAACCACAGGAAGTTCACTGCTTATCTCTCACTATAAACATCCTCTGCTGGCCTCCCCAAACAACTTTCACTAGGGTCTACTTGGCTATTTGTTTTTTATGTCCATATTTACACCCCACTGCTTGATTCAGAGGTCAGAGCAATCTGAACAACCAATGCCAAGAGCAGCTTTAACTCAACCTATTCACAGACAAAACTTGTCACAAGCGACCACAAAAGGCAAGCCACAGCTATTAATAACAATATGCACTTGCAGCGCCTTCAGGTGTGCCTTTGGAAGGTCACCAGAGCAGTTCCCTGGGCTGCAGCAGAGGCAGCAGCTGTAAGAGCTCCTGCTCTGTAGGCTGCACACGGACACAGCTCCTCCTCGAAGACCTTGTAACACAGACTGAAAGAACTGGCTCTTCAAAGCCCTGTGGCAGCTAAACCCTGGCACAGCTCAACAGATTTCTTCTTCCCCAGACAACTGTAGTTGCTACAACCTTTAGAAAATCGCACTAAAACCAGCTAACACAGGGAAGTCCTTTGGTAGACAAATCTGTCATGTCCTCAGCTGGAACTATGGACAATTCTGCTCATCCATCTCCCAGAAGGATAAAGACTAAAGGCAGTGCAGAAAAAGGTCAGCAGCACAGAGGAGAAAATAAAAAAAAAAAAAAAAAACCAACCAAAGGAGACTAGAAAGAGTTCGTCTTGTTTAGCCAAGAAACTCAGAACACAGTGACTAACTTCACTTTTCCCACTGCAAAGCTACACTTGAGGGCAAGAAAACCACTTCCACCTTGAGCTGGTATTTTTGGAACAGTAACATCTGACACAGTTACCTGAAGCAGCAGAGAGCTGGAACTGGTCAGCCCAACACAGCCCAAATTCACCCATCTGAGCAGCACAGACAGAGCAGCCACAGGTCACACTGCACCACCAGAACACAGGGCAATGCCAGACACATGGAAATCTTAGGGAAAAGGACCCTGCAACACCCTTGCATGGGAAAAATGACAAGGTGTTCTCAGTTTGTTGAAAGGAGTTAAGATGGTTTTATCAAGGAAGATTAACTTCTGCCCCTTTGCAGGCTGATTGTAATTCGCACATATCACAAATGACAGCAGACTTGTAGGGCAGCGAAAGGATTTTTTTTTAAATTGCAAATTTATTTTTCTAGCAAAAGGTGTTTTTCCTTTATAAGGGGTCTAAGGCATTAAACTTATAGAGTCCTACCAAAACCCCCACAGGCAGGTGAAATATTGTTTAATTTATAGAGAAGAGAAGCTAACTAATTCTGCCAAGAAGGCACTGCACATCATCAAATTACATGTGAGCCATATGCAATTTTGTTCTTGGGTTTGGGGGATTTTTTTACAAAACAGTATCTGTATCAGAGCTCAAACAGATATTACTCTGTTTGGAAAAGAGATGCCACATTAAAGCTAAAATTAAGCCACCTTCTTAGCATGTTTACAAAAGCACTTACACACACTTTCTGACCCTCTCCCTATTTCAGCACCCACCTCAACGCACCATGGTTCAGATGCTGCAGTAACTCAGTTCCTACAGAAACACACTCCTGCCTGCTTGCCTAGCACAAAACAAGAGAGTTTGGGGTGGGTTTTTGGGGGGGGTTGTTTTCTTCTTAAGCAAGGGCTGGACCAAAGCAAGAGCGGAGAGAGCCAAGGCTGCAGCCCATGGACTCCTGCCACACCGGCAGAGTCTGAGCTCTGTCAGCACAGCCTCTTTGCATGACAAATGCAAACAATTCCCCACGACAAAGCCCCTTTTGTCTGCAAAACTGCCGTGTACTGGACCTCAGTTACTTAAGTAAGAGGGGAAAATGAAAGAAGGGGGGGGGGAACAATCTGTGAGGCAAAGTTTGTTAATGAACTATGGTTTACAAACGCCACAGCCAAAGTCTCAGGAGGCTGACGACTCGGTTGGCTACACCTCAAAATATGGGAAGTCATTAACTCATAGAACAGATGGGCTGATACAGCATTGGCCTTAAAGGAAAAAAAAAAAACAACAAAAGGAACACAACAACCAAAACAAGAACACAGTGACATTTTTAGGCCTCTCTCCAAGGCGAATACACTGAACATAAACGCTCCCTGACATCAGACCGTCTAACAAATAAAAAACCCAAACAAACCCGCAAAACACCAACAAACGCAACCAGCAAACACCTCCATTCCCGCTGAGCTTCCCTGCCTTCCCCCAGGCACAGCGCCAGCAGCTTCGGGGCTCGACCCTCCACGGGGAACCCGCGACCGCCTCCCCCGCAGCCCCCGGCAGTGACCGACCCAAAGCGCCGGGGCTCGGCTCCATCCCC
>JAHLSL010000013.1:3171098-3182738 GCA_025920805.1 Petroica traversi | reverse complement strand
CGGGAGGGGGACACCGGGAGGGGGACACCGGGAGGGGGACACCGGGAGGGGGACACGGCGCTGGCCGTCTCTGTGCTGATGCTTCGGTGCTGAGAACTGCTCGAAGCCCGCCAAGCCGCCCGTGCCCAAACAGTTCCCCTGGGAAAATGAGTTCCCTGTCACCCTTCAGAAAGGCATTGTCACAGCCAAGTGACACCGGGATGGCCGTGCAGGAGATAACAAAGCCCCGCAGAACTAAAATGTATCAGGACTTGGATTTTAAGCAGCACACAAAGTAGAGCCAGAGGTCACAGAAAGCTACAGAGAAGAAAAGTCCATCTACCAGCCCTGAGTTATTTCTTCATCCAAAATGAAAAAAAAAAAAAATATTGGGAGGAGCAAGTCCACACTCAGAACTAAATATCCCCATTTCTTTCTAGATATTAAACACCAACGAATTATATTTCATCATTAATCTATTACTCCAATTTCTCTAAAGCAACTCTCCTTCCACTAAGTGATGAGATATACTTTTCAGCCACACATTCTCAGCCACTTTGACAAAACCCATAGTACCTGACCTCTATACACACAACTGGCAATAATCAGCTGGCAAAAACCTAAATCCAAACCCTATTGCAACTGGCAGGTTACTGCTCTAGCTCAAAGGGGAAAACAGGAATTAGTTTGAATTATTCCATCTTAAGCCTGGCATCTGCATTTGCTACATCTGGCAAGAGTGAGAAGGGGAGAAATCACAGTTTAAGTCCTAATCCTCATTTAAGAAGGTGCAGAGACAGGGCTGACAAGAACCACATTTACAACTACTCTAAAAGACATCACCCTCAGCACAGCAGCAGTTTTGTTCAGCACAAATTGAGGAGACTTTTTAAAGATCATCACATACAGGTGTTATTCAAGAAATACAGACATACACCAGCACAGCCTTCAGCCACACTCATTTCTTATATATCCAGCTTGGACACCCATCCAAAGCTCCCATTTCACATGGATTAATTGGCTCTGACCAGCTAACAGGCACACCTGCATCACAGTTAGCATAAACCAGACAGCATAATTTCTCTTGAACTTGTAATTGATATTGCCTTCTAATTAAAAAAAAAAATAAAGAAAAAGAAAAAAATATTTCAGATATACCTTCAGCAGGCTGGTGGCAGTCCTTCATTGGCCAAAATCTGTGCAGCTGGAAGCATCACCCCAGGACAGGAGCTATTTAATTTATACAAGGCTGTTACAACACTGCAAGCCAATGAGAGGAGTCAGTGACCAAATACACAACTATGCTTCACCCTTTCTGTTCACAAGTAACAACACTCCAGCATTTCAAAACTGGGTTTCAGGTGGAATGGGAGAGATTTGATCCCACACAGCTCATGGGGCATAGTGCAGATGAGCTTTTTTGACCAAATGTTTGTTGGGGTGCTCTGACATGATGAAAAGACTTGTAAATGCACCCAGTTTCTGCTATAATGACCAAAGGTGCTGCACAGCAGCTGGGACACTTGGCCTGCTCTGTCACATCCTTCTTACACAGAGGCCTCAGCAGGGAACACACTGCTCTCTCCCCCAGGTAATTCCCATTTTCCTGAAGTGCAGATCAATCCTGGCAGGTTCTTCCTCCCTGTGGAAGAGAAGGTCCTAACAACCTGCCCAAAACACAATGCCCTTCTGCTCAGTATGTTGTGACCTCTGTAAGCCAGGTACTAACCCAGCCCTGCTATTCAACTGCCAAGGAAACCCAGAGATGAAGGAGGCTGCACCAAAAAAGCACCTCTGTTCCTCCTTGGGCTGCTCCCGAGCTCCTGGAGGATGATACAGAGTCTGCCCTGGGAACAATTATCCTGCACAAGAGATCCCCCAGGAGCTAAAAGCTTCTCACAGAGCTTCCCACAAAATTCTTCCCCATTCAGAGCTTAGCAAGAAGAGTGAGCAATGAGGGCA
This sequence comes from Petroica traversi, assembly GCA_025920805.1. Taxonomy (NCBI): domain Eukaryota; kingdom Metazoa; phylum Chordata; class Aves; order Passeriformes; family Petroicidae; genus Petroica; species Petroica traversi. The sequence continues at coordinate 3,180,797 of JAHLSL010000013.1, read as the reverse complement.
GAGAGGTGCAAGGCTGAGCAAGCACAGTGACAAACACTGACTCACTCCTGCTCCCTTCAGGCTCTCGGGACATTTGTTACGTCAGCTTCTTAAATTAAGATTCCCCATCTCCTCAAGGCTGCCTATGGTTCTCTCCTCAACCCAGAGTGCATCCTTTTGGTTTTCCCAGTCTAATGGCCCAGGAGTCAAGCCAGCAAAAATGACAAATAGCCCACTAAGTCCCCAAAAATTTCAAGCATGCCACGTGACAGGTTCAGCAGGTTCCCCACACCATCTCCACAGGTCCTTCCATCTGGGACTTGATTCCAAACCAACTGAAATCACAAAGACCAAGCCTCGTGATACACGACCCTAGCACTTCCTTCATTTTCTTCTGAGCAACAAAGTTTATTACTGGCACCATCCACTCCATATCTTATTTCCTATCACTGCCTAAAGGGAAAATGTTCCAGGTGTCTTGAAGTAGACTGCTACCCCAAAGGCAAGTAAAAAGCCATTACGAATTCAGAAGTAAAACAAGAATCTGCCCTCAGGAAGACACACCTTCAGAAATTATTTTCTAAGAGTTCATTTTACTACCAGACTTCATGGCTACAGATCAATCTATCAAAGAGATTGACAACAAATACCCAGATGTAATCATGCCTTAGATGAAAATGAGCTACTACTGAGGACAAGAAAATTTTTCAGTGCTAACTGGGGAATAGCCTTAAACAACATCCAAGATCCCACACAGACAAAGCCATATGAATACAGATACTAAAGAGATTTCTTGAGCTGAAACAAAATATTCCTTAGCATAGATAAGAAAAATAATTCATACAAACATAAAATGTTAGTGTCAGGTAAATCAGCAAGAAAACAAGCTCCTATCTATTCCAACAACCATCAACACATCTGATACAAGGGAACATCTGACAGGGTTCAGGCACTCAGGAGCCTCACATCACACTTATTTAGCTGGAGAGACAGTAATTCCCACAGCAATTTGCATTTATGGTATTTTCCTCATTGTCTACTGAAACATCATCAGAGTTATTCACGGTGCAAGCAAAGCAATGAGGTATCCCTGACAGCAGTGTTCATGAGTGGCTGGATTCCTGCAGGGTTGTGTTTTCCAAACCATGCCGACCCAACCATCAGGAAACAAGCACCAGCCATACAAAGGTTTTATTGTAAGAATTGTACCAATAAACTCCTGGATGGCTTTCTATGGAACTCACTCGCTGCATGGCAGGAACATAAACTCTATCAGGGGATCTAAGATTACCTGGGGAGGTACAGGCTCTCAGCAGAATGTCATCTCACCAACATGTGGATTGTATGAGAAACTCAGAGCCAACACTGAGACTCAGACACAGCAATATCAACTAAAAAATACACATCTTGCTACACTGTCACTCAGTACTCAGTTATTTTTATGTGAACAATTCCTCAAAGCATGGTCACTCAGAGTATTTTACTTATTTCTAAGTACATAAATATGTTGGTCTAGATGTTTATAACATTTCAGAAGAAATTATAACTCTCTTTTAAATGTGGGAGAAATTCAATGTCTGGAGATAAACCCTTTTGATGAGATGCTGTTGTTTTCCCACAAGGAAGTTTCCTGTGTTAAGTCTGGCATGAGGGGCAGATTTAAGGCTAACCTGCATTAATTCTGTTTGTTAAATCTGAAGGACAAATCACCAAATCTTTACACCTCCAGTCCAAGCAGTCACCTCCCATCTTTACCTCTGAGAGGACACTGAAATCATTTCCCTGAAAAACAGGCAAGATCCTCAAGTGGTGCTTCCAGGTATTGCTTAAAACTATTCCCATCATCACAAAGTTGAGCAACGTTTTAAATCTTCCTGTTATGATGCAACATAAAGGAAAGATGAAAGCCATTATTCATGTTTTGTGAGCGCAACCCAGTGTTAAAAAGCCCTTTGGAGATAAACCCTCTTGTTGTATATATACCAGGGACTCCAAACTATTTACACGAGGGGGCCTTGTGCTTGTAAGAAGTGCAGAAAGAGGACATCAAAAGACACGGCATTTGCACTAATTGCAGATTTACATTCACATGTCCAGAGTTTAAGTGAAAATCCTGGGTTTCCAAGATGGCAAGTGCACCGAGGAGAGTCATTCCTGCACATTGTTCTGGCAGTACCTGATGTTGTTACTACAGCAACAGCACAAAGAGCCTGGCACAGCCCCTGCTGTGGGTGCCCCCTCGGACACTCCCCAGCTCCCTGAGGGTGGCACAGCAGCACGTCCACCTCAGTCACCTGATACCCGTGATATAACCACGGAAAACAAAGGCTGGATTAATCTGCAGCATTTGAAAGAGAAGGGAAAACAAAAACACACCTGCATCCACGGGGATGTCTGTCTTTGTGCCTCCTGGATCTGCTTACAAGCAATCTCTGCTAAGCAGTCTGAAAGTGTCTCTATCTCACCTCAAAGCTTTCTGTTCCTTTTCAATCACAGAAGCATATCAGAAAACCTCCCCAGTTGTGAGTTTAAGTTTGCAGGTATGAGCAGTAATGTAATTAACAGGAGCACAAGGAAAGGACTGACAGTTTAAAGTACAACAGACAGCCCTTATCCAGGCTGACAGGCTTATGAATTACGCTCAGCTACTTTTATATTAGATATTTGAACATTTCTAGTGTATACACATCCTTTCTCCTGTCACTCAGCTAGGATCTTATGAATCCCACTTGCCAACAGCAGGTCTAGGCTGCTAAATAGCAAAAAATGATGAAACAAGGGCAGCTGCCTTCTCAGAGTGGAACTAAAACACTTCATGACATCTTTAAAACCAAATGCTATCAACTGACCTCAGAAGTACAATTCCACAAAAGCAGTCACTAGAAAGAAAAACATCAGTAAAAACTTACTACGTGCGTTAGGGAAGTCGTCTGATGAGATGAAAAAGGAGAAACATACTGACAACAAAGAGTACACAAAATTTGCATGTGATTCAAATGCACGAAGTACACCAAGTTAATATTTAAAAAATCTTGAAGGCTTCGGGACAGAGCTACCTATCAGATGGCAGCACTTTAGAAGACAGGAGATAAGAGAGTTTGGGAAGCACCACCCAGGGTTTGGGGCGTGAAATACCGAATGACTGATGGGGAGCTCAAAGGGAAAAAGGCACGGAGGACAACAGCCACTGGGCTGGGTGACAAAGCCTCGGAGGTGTAGAGTGAATCTGTGAGTCACCAGCACTTAATAGAAGTTGAAGCCATGTGAACGCCTGGAAAAGGGCACAAGGAGACAAGAGCATGACAAGGTCAAACCGTGGGAGGAGGAGGAAACGTTGGACCAGGAGGGGGAAGAACATGACCAAAGAGAGAACAGCAGTTCTTCAGAAGCAGCAGTGACTGTGCAGAGAGGAGAACACAAACAAAACAGGAGTCTGCAAACATTTCAGTGACATAACAACAGGTAAATAGAGAGAAGCACCCAAAGCAGCCCTGGGCCAGGAGAGGCTGAGGGAGAGGGGGTACAACCTCACCTTGCAAGAGGGACTACACTGAGAGCCACAACGAATTTTAAAAAGGGGGACAGGAGTTAAATGTCCAATAGAGGATAGCCCAGCCTACCTTACAGATCAGGTAGGTCACTGAGGGAAAAGCCCATGGCAACAGAAGCAAAAGCAAAGAGTAACGGGCCCAAAGTCCTCTCAGTTACACTTGAGCTCCCTGCATGTCCCGCAGGCAATGGCAAAGCAGGTTTTGTGAAAGCAAAGAATAAATCCCTCTGGAAAGCCAGCATGGAAAACTGACACTGACACAAGGAGGAAAACAACTCACAGCATATGTGATGCCAGCTGCCGCTGGAAATGTTCTTAAGCTCTGTGAAAAAGGAGGGTATTCATCCAAATAAAAATACAAGCAAACCAGAGCAAAGCTTCTCCGAAGCTACCAGTGACAGAATTTCTAATAAAAGCAAAAATCCATCTTAATTTGGCAAACCACAATGAAGTCAGGTAGTCTAAAAGAGCACTGAAGGGGAAAAAATACAGGCCAGACACATGGAGATCTAAATCATAGTGAATCTCAGTATTCAGAGCCTCCGGGGCAGATTTCTTATTTTCTGTGCATTTTGCAAGTAGAGCTAGATGGCTTATCAGCTTCCTGTGACTAACAGGATCAATAGGCAAATAAGAAAGTTTAATAAGAGTAATAAAATTATGACAGCCAAAATAATCAAATTTAGAGGGCAGAGAGGCTAAACAGCACAAATGTTACAAATTAAACTCTTGCAAGGAGAAACATTCACCAAGTAAGGCTCCAGCATAATATAAGAAGTCTTTTATTTTAAAAAAAGCAAACAAAAACAAAACAAATAAACAAAATAACAGCCCACCTGAGTTCTCTTTATACTTTGAAAAAATAACTTTGGTTCAGCACAAATGTCCCTCGAGAAAATATGAAAAATTATTCAGGTGCACAGAAGGCCATACTCCATCACAAACAGCATAAGGGACAGCCTTTGGCACCAGAATGTGTAAAAACACATTCCGACATTTAAATATCAATTGAAAGCCAAACAGGATACAAAAATAGAAAACAAAGCAAGGGAACCAGAAGCAAATGAGCACAGCAGCCCTCGCACTCACCACCCCCAGTGAAACACCAGCTGTCCAGGCCTGCTGGCTCCAGACACCCCTCCCTGGCTGCTCTGTGCCTGCTCGGGTCCCCCCTCACCACCAGGCACATCTGAACCTTCTTTCAAACAGGACAGAGGTCTCAGAAACATTAGTCCTCCACATTTTAATGAAAACTGGCTTGCAGGAGTGAAGAGGTGTCCTGCCAATGCCCCCAGTACACACAGTGTTCTGAGCTGGTCCCATCAGAGCTGAGACTGGCACCAGACAAGCCCAAATCCCTGAACTGGCCCAGCCTGGGGAAGAAAAATCAATTAAAACCCCAAGACATAAATCTGTGGGAGATATCCTTTCCAGAACTGCTTGGATTTTTAAGCTACTCTAATCCCCAAAAGGAGCATTTCTCAGTAAAAAAAAAAAAAAAGAAAAAAAAGAAGAAGAATCTGCGAAATCAATCTCCCACCAAAAATGAGTAATGACTTCAGCAGTTACAGGGCTGCTTCCCCTCCTCCTTTGCCCCACCAGTCCCCCTCTCACAAGCCATCCGACATTTTCTAATTGCTAGAGGTCATGAACCCCTGAAATCTCCTCATTGTTTTGGGGAAACAAGTTTCACATGGGTAGCAGAAAAAAAAACTACAAAGTTCTTTTTTCCCCCCCCTCATTAATGCAGAAGGTAAATGCTGCACAGCTCAAGGATATCAACAGGGTTCCCATAAACAACAAAGGTTGCTTGTTATTAACCAACATCATCAATTAGATTTCCAGGGATATATGAACCTAAAAAGAAACTTAAAAGGGAGGAAAAGCCAGCCTTAAGTCCAAATACTGTCAGTGGTCATTGGTCAGAAGCAGTTTCAGATGCATTAGAACAACTCATGGTGGTTGTGCTCCTTATGTCAGAGAGGACATAAAATGAGGGGGTGTAGTCACATAGAAGCTTTTAGCTGTAATAAACTACCACAAATATTTTGTCTTTGCATCTTTTGATTTAAATTATCCCCTGGCAAACTGTACCTAACCCAGACATGAGGATTTCTTGCTGCTTAGGGAAACCTTTCTATTTAGCCACCTAAAACATGCAGGATCAAACCGAGCCTCTGCAGTGCCAGCACAGGCTGAGACAACTCACCAAGTCTGCTGCTGTGTGCACATGGAGAAATCCCTCACGTGGGAACCCACTCCCAGAGAAGCAGCACCACGAGAGGCTTTTCCGAGGGAGGCAGGAATAGCACGTCCAAGCCATTTTTAGGTGTCCCTCTGGTGACAAGCACCAACCCCACAGCAGATCCGGGGCTGGCGGGGGCTGTAGTTAATTTTTGTTTGGAGACAGCAGCTGCCAGGGAGCCTGGGTCACACAGCTCCCCTGGCACTGCCCAGGGCCAGGGTACAACAGGTGTGAAGCCAGCTCCACACAAAGAAAGGACACCATGCAGAGACAGAAGACATTTTTTTTAAAAATAACTACTCAGGAAGGAGTTCTGGCAATTCTAGCTCACCTTCAGAGTCAAAAGGAGAGGCAAGAACTTAAAATCCTTCATGCACCCTCTTTTCTTTTACCTTTTCCTACATTTTTCTGCTCATGCACGGCCTGTAAACAACAGAGTAACATACTGAATCACCTGAAAACTAATGCCCTACAGGCATTTCAGATATCCATGAAATTATAGCTTTAAATTCCATGTTTCAGTGTAACAGGCACATTATTTCAACAATGGCACTCACAACAAATCCATCCCATTTTATTCCTAGAACATTTGCAAAATATCCTTTTTATCCATCACACTGATGAAACTCAGTTGCAATTAAGAGACTTATCATTTGTATTCATGGGGAATGGCTTTAAACTGACAGAGGGCAGGGCTAGGTGGAATATTAGGAATAAATTCTTCCCCGTGAGGGTGGTGAGGCCCTGGCACAGGTCACCCAGAGAAGCTGTGACTGCCCCACCCCTGGAAGTGTCCAAGGCCAGGTTGGATGAGACCTGAGCAATCTGGGATGGTGGAAGGTGTCCCTGCCCATGGCAGGGGGTGGGATGGGATGAATTTTAAGGACCCAAATCATCCTGTAATTTTATTTCACACAGCACCACCGGGTCAGTACCTCAGCAGGTAACAGGTTCAGTACGTCTGGAGATTAGGATTCATAATTAGTGAGTGATTACAATACTTAGGGCCAGGTTTTGGCAGGCACCCAGGAACAAGCCTGGTTTACAAGCCACCCTGGCCCCACGTGGAACCTTGTCAGAGCACCCCAGGCCAGTGCTGCCCCTGACACTGCCCCTCTGCACAAACCGTGCCCAAAATCAACCCACCACTGCTGGAAATAACCTGCGTGAAGCAACGTGGGGGTCTCTCTTGCAGTGCCACTTTAAGTGCCTGGTAAAAATCCAGTGAAATCAGGAATCAACCTCAATTACTTAATTTTGGGCATTGGAGAGCCCAACTAGACAGACTAGGGAGTTTGGAGTTGATTATTCTCTTTTACTCCCTTTTACAATTTAATTACTTAACCTCTTATGGTCTCAGGCACTGCAAGCCAGGCACTCTGCCTGTGAGGAAAGGTTAACAGACTAATTATTTCTCTTATAATGGGAAAGAATGGCTTCTGGGGAAAATCAGTGCAGACCCAAGGAACCCTGCACTTCTCTGGCTCACAGCTGGTGCTTCCTCAGTTATTCTTGAGAATTTTTACCCTTTCTCCTACACTGGCCTTGTGACTCTTCCCAAGAAGCCCCACCCAGGGTGTGGGGCCACAAGCTTACACCACACACAGTAAATTAAAGCAAACAAATAAAAAAAAGAGAAACAAAACAAAACATATGGAGTGGGAAGGTGGGAATATTCCACCAGGTCATTTCTTTCAGAAGAAAGCCAAAGCATTCCCCAAATATGTGATCTTTTCCAGCACTTCGAGTCTAATATTTATCTCAAGGAAAAATCTGTGAGCATCACAGGCAGAGGTTAAGCCCAAGGAAACCATGCAAGTCCAGTGAGCCATTCAGAACACATTCGTAGTGCTTCACCAGCAATTAAATACTGTCCACAAGTTGGATTTACCAAATCTCTTACTCATAAGAGCAGAAGGAACATTGACGCAATCAAATTGAGAAAAATACTGGTGCAACCAGGCTGTTTTTTTTTTTTAATTGGATGGATGATACATTAAAAAAAAAAATAAAGCATTACTATCACTCAATTCAACAACATCCTGCTACTGGTAAGGGTTATATTTATAAATCAGTATATTTTCATAACAAAATGTCGTATTTCATAGCAGATCCTTCCTTCGAATGACCTCAAGAAAGTTCTGAAACAAAATCCTTCCCAAAATGCTCTCAGCTTTGGGCCCTCATCCTGCACAGCTATCCCTACATGAATGCTCTCATTAGATGATGCACCGATTTAAAAGGACTGGCATCTTATGTAAATGGCTGTTACTGCCCTTAATTGCAGCCATAATTATGGGAGTGCCTCCCAACTGAGTAAGGTCACATTAAGCAAACTTACTGGAAACTTTGCAAACTGCTCTGCAACACACTGGACGAGCACCAGGAGTCCCACAATGGGCATTCATTCAGTCTCGTCTTCAGCTCTACAAAATCAATCAACCCTAGTGGGATTGCTCCAAGTTATAGTTGATTTAGTATGTTTTTGCCTCAAATGAAGTAGTTTCTGTGACATTTGCCAATAGAAAAAGTTTAATTCTGGATTAACATCTTTAAAGATTGAAGAATCTTAAAGAGTCTTCAAGTTTTTTTGGTATTAACATCTTGTTTTCCTCCTTGCATCTCAAGGAGCCACACAAGCACCATGGGACCTGCTCCAGAGCCCACGAGCAGCCAGGTGTTAACAAGAACAGCCAGGGCAGTGTCCAATTCCCCTGGCAGAGCCAACGACAAATCCCTGCTCATGGAAGACACCAGCACAAGCATCGTGGGAATGACCCAAGGGGCAGCAGAGGGATTTTATTTCAGCCACAAGCAATGGCCATCACCACGAACCAGCCGAGAGGTTCTGGAACATCAACCTCTCTGAAACCCCTGCCCATGCCCTGGGATGGAATCAGGCATGGAGGGAGCAGGCAGCTGCTCACCTTAAGGCTGGCAGAAGCAAAGTGATGGCTGTAAACAATCCTGTGACTCACTGGGCAGGAGCCACAGCCACTCTGCACTCGGAGACACCCAGTTTTCTGTGCCACCAGGCAGCTCAGGGTCCCGGTCCCGTTACCAAACCCGAGCACATCGCTGCTCACTGCCACATCCATCCCTGCCTCCCCAGCCTGCCCCACGGCAGCAGCAGCGCCTGCTTTATCTTCCAGCCTACATAATACAATTTTCCTAGAAAGTGGGGAAATTATATCCAAACACAACCACGGCCGAGGCTGCGTTCAAAAGTTTTGGTGCACGTGCGTCACAGCTGTCATCCCGTATTACAGAAAGTGCCTCACAAACACGCCAGACCTCGGTCCCCAGGGAGAGCCAGCCCTTCCCAAGGAAGGCCCCAACGAGCCAGCAGCCAAATCTCACGAAGGAAGATAAAAAAAAGGTGCAGATTACGTGCTTTTTATGGAGCTGCCCTTAGGAACAAGGGAAGAAGAGCTAACCAGTCGGATCAGTATTTGCCAAAGCACTGGTTTTACACCCTTCCTCAGCCAATGGAGAGCACCAAGGCTTGGAGGAGTGAGATGTAATCCCGCCTTCCTACAGACAGTTAAAAAAAAAAAAATAAACTCCATCACAGCAAAGCGATCTCCAAAAATAACCCGGCAAGCAAACAGCTGCTGGTACACTACGATTCCCTCTTTCCACGCCACATCTCCCAAACCTTCCTTCACCCAGGGCTGTTCCAGCAGAAGCCGCAATTCCCATTCCCCACCGGCCGGCCGAGCTTTCCGAGATGCCGCACACCCTCACTCCTCGCTGAGGCTGGCAGGGAAAATCCCGACGGGGGGGATGACCCGGGAAAAACACCACCTTCCCCCCTCAGCCTTGCCCCGGACGCGCAGGGGTCTCCCGGGGGTGGGAAGCCGGGAGCGTGAGGGGAGAAGCGGCGGCGCAGCTCCCGCGGGGGTCCCGGGGTTCCTACCTCGGC
>JAHLSL010000013.1:3158801-3170698 GCA_025920805.1 Petroica traversi | reverse complement strand
TTGCCTCAGCGCCCGCTCCCTGCTGGGGTCGCGGCCGTCCCTCCGCTGGCCGCTCCCCGCGGCTCCGCGTTCTGTTAAAAACGAGGCGAATTTTAAAATAAACAGGTAAATAAATAAGTAAAAATCAAGTAGACGTGGGGGAGGTGGGGCGGCTGTGGCCATTTTGGAGCGCGGGGTGCGATGCGGCCGGAGCAGGGGCCGGGGTCAGCAGCGAGCCCTCGGCCAGGCCCGGAGCACCTGAGCAGCCTCTCCCTGGAGCCCAGGGTGACCCCAGCAACTCCCGCAGGCACGGCCAGGAGAGGAGCCAGGGCTGGGATTCTCCTCCCAGGGGGGCCAAGCAGTCCCGGGTGAAGCCAAATGGAATTTACAGCCTCTGCGGGCATTCAGGGCACAGCCACCCACCTGCTTTGGGTCTCAGCTTTTCACTGCCCTTGCCACACAGCATCCCACCCCAGACACAAGCCTGAGCTTAATGACAAAAGTCCTCCATGTCCTCATACCGTCCTTGGGGTGATACTGAGGTGTATCTGTTATTTTGTTCAGGTTGGGGCAGGTTATTTTTGTGGTTGCCTTTCCTCGAGGCTTTGTAATTTTGTCAGGCTGTGCCCCTGAGGTAGGCATGAACTCTAAGGGTTTGTGTAGGAGCTTCAGAGCTGTTATCACACTGCGTGTCCTGCACTGGGGTGAGGAGCTGGAGAGGCAACACTGTGCCCAGGACAGAGTTATCTGACTTTCTGTGCCTTTGGCCTGCTCAGATAGGCAAGCACAAGTTTGGGGAGGGGGAAACAACCACTGCACATGAGAGAAGGGCCAATGGAAAATGAAGGAAGATTAAGGAAGCATCAGTCTAAAACCACTTATTAGTGAAAAATTAGAATAATTCCCCTTTCAAGATGAAAATGGTCAACATAAGCAATGGAGTTAAGATTTCTTTTTATTTTGGTTTTGCCTAAAATTCACATGCAGATATTCTTTACCTTATCAGGATGTCTTTTCATCTACCTACCCACCTCCATCTTGCTTCCCAAGCTGTCTCCAAGTGATATCAACTCCAAGTTTACTGTCTGGGCAGCTGGTTTCAGACTTCCACTGGTAACATAAGCATTATAACTATGCTGGCTCTGCCTGGGGATCACCTGATGCTTTAAAACTTTAGTTAATAAACTACAGTGTCTGAATTGCTTATAAAAATTAAGCCACATGAAAGAAAGGGTGGTGTGTTGGTGTGGTTTTTTTTGGCTGGGGAGTATTGCAGGTTTATCTCCAGGTGATGATGCCTCCTGCAATGAGGAAACTTGGTGGCTGAGGTCAGTAGGATGCTTGGTATCCCTTCCTTCGAGTGTGTGTGTGGTGACTCAGAGCAAGGCCTGAGTCACTTTGGTCTGAGAGACCAAGTCCCTACCACTTCTCCAATCCTAGGCTACAACAGACCCCTCTGGAAGTCTGATTTTCTAGGAACTGAGGGCAAATGCAAGAGGAAAAATGTTCACTGTTGATGCAATGCTGTGGAATGCTTCCTTTTCTTTCAGGGAACTGTCAAAGAAAGATCCAGCTCCTTCTGCAGCCCAAAGAGCTGAACAGCTTCTCAAGGTGCCAAAGTCAAGTGTTTGGCTCTGTGGAGATGAAAGTCACCTATGTTTACCTTCTGGACAATACTTAAAGCTTAATAACTCTCTATGATTTCATCTGAAGTATTAATGATTAGTTTGCTTTATCTTCTTAAGGAGCTCAAGCGACTTTACATAACTGTGGCCTTTTCTGCATTAGCAAGCTTTGCTGTCCACTGCTGAGAGTGTGAAGGAGGGGGATGATGTGGTGAGTACTCAGAGCCACCATGTCCCTGTGCTGTTCTGGGGCAGAGCATTTGTCACTGGCACAGCTGCCATAGCTCAAAACTTGATTTAGTTAACTGTGGTTTTGGTCACTGACCACTTCCAGCTTGAAGCAAGGGCCACTGGAGCTGAGCTTCTCTGAAAGAAATACCTTAAAACACTGAGCCCTGGGATAGGAGAGAGGGCCTTGGTTTCATCTGCTCTCCCCTTGAGCATCTTTTAGTCACAGTTTCTGGGCTTAGTGAAACCTTATCCCCGTGTTCTCTTGAAAAAAAAAATAAAGAAAAGAGGGGTTTTTTTTGCAGCTGGTGTGAAGCAGCAGGTATGTGAAGCCAGAAATGGAGCTTAGAGTGGGTTGGCACTGCAGCAGCTCACCCTCCTGTCCTTGGCCTTAAAAACACAGAAAGTCCAACAAAACCACCCATCTGCAAGGATTCCTTACTGCCTGATGGTGGTTAAAAGGCTCAGAGTCCCACTGGCCAGCGAGATGTGGCTCAGTATCAGCCAGAAACTTCCACTCCTTTTGGCAGAACAAATGTCCTGAGTAGCAGGGTGAAGGCAGCCTGTAACCCTGCACAGGCTGGTGGGCAGAGCCCCACGGGGCAACAAACAGCCTTTTCTTTTGGGGTTTTTCTCTTCTGCTTAACCGAGTTTATCCTCTTCCACAGCGTTTTTTCCAAGGTGGGAAGGCACACCTTGGCCTTTGTGTGCAGCAGCTGCCCTCCCACAAAAGCTGTTCTGCAGGGTCCTAACTGCACTCCAGTGTTCTTACAAGCAAAACACATTAAATCACTGATGAACCAGAGCAAGTATTAGTAGCAAAACTTGCTAGAAATCTTGGATTTTGCTCAAGATCTGTGTAGCCAACCACTAATGGGGGTGTTGAGATTTTGTCCAAATTGGGGAGGTGTAGTTAATTTGGCAAGTGGAACTAGGAACAGATTCATGGGGGGGAAAAAAAATAAATCTGATAATTTATTTGCATTTAGGAGAAGTCAGCAGGAGAGAAGAGTGTTCAAGGTAAATACTCACAGGTTCTGCCTGGAATGTTTGAACCTAGCTTGTGCTTGGATAAACTGAGCAAGCAGGGTCATCCATTTGGAAAATGTTTGACTTAGTCCTGTGGCCTCCTCAAAAATAGTTAAATTGGAAAAATTTCTGCACTTACAGGCCTTGGAAAATATTTTTCCCTCCATGTGGCTTTGTGGTTTCAAAGAACTGAAGAGAAGGCCACAAAAATACATTTTTCCTTCAGCTGCTTGGCAAGGAAAAGCATCTGATGGGGCTTATCAGAACAACGTGGCTGGGGCACTGTCCCCACTGCCTGGGGACACCAATCCTACTGACTGTGTTTTTCACAGGTCACATTCCGCCCACTCCAGTGTGAGCCAATAATCTTTACCTCTGGATGGCAATAATTTAAAGATGAGTAAATCAATTGGGTTTTTGTTCCTCAGCTTCATTGGAAGGTTTAAGCTGTTGGGTCCTTTTTTAAATTCCTTGGAAATTGGCCACATGCAGGATTGCTCTGTGTTCAGTTCAGCCAGATAACACAATTCCTTCTTAAAGATATATTTGCAATCTTTACCCAAATTGTAAGTGTGCAGGGGAAGAATAAAAGGCAGAAACCAATAGGTGAACAAGCAAGAAAAAATTAATACAATTATTCATGTAGTCACCTTCTAGTCACTGTTTATGCTGTACCTTTTTTTTTTCCTTTCTCTGAGCTGTTCCTTTTGTCTGGACTATAAGATCTTAAAAAAATCAGGTGTATCCTTGTCCAGAAGCATAGGAGCATATTAAGGTACCCCAAGACTGGAGACTTAAGGTGTTTGGGAAGCCTTACCTTTCTGAGCAGGAATTCTCATCTCCAATCTGGTCAGACCCTGAGAGCTTGCCTGGCCTTTCTCAGGCTCTTTGGGAGAGGGAAATCTTGTTATGTGCATTGCTGGAGTGCTTGTTGTGCTATTTTTGTGCTGCTCAGTTTTTGTATGTGCAGCTGTAGTCAAGTGTTGCTTCTTGATCCCAGACAACTGAGATTTTCCATAACCTTTGACTATGAAAAAATGTATCTTTAATCACAGCTCCCCCTGACAACAGGCAGCGTGTAAGAAGATTATATAAATATTACATTAAGCACATTTTTTGGCAAATTGCTTGCATTGGTATTGCATTTCTTTCCACCAGGGTCTGTGTGGTAGAAGAAATGAACGACAAGCTTGGACCATAATGGAAATGAATACTCTGATGTGTGTCTCTTCTAAATTGGGGGTTCCTCATCAATTAACTGCCTTGTTAAAATAACTCTGACATTGATTTATCTACTAATAACCCAGATCAGGGCATTTTAAAGATGAGTCCCCTTACTCTGGGTGTTTTGTGATAAACCTGCATAGGTAGAAATAATGTTTTTTTCTTGCTTGGAAAACAAAAATTAGACTCTTTTTTTTTTTAGCTGCCAGAAAATTAGCATTGATACTATGCCTTCTATCCACAAATGAAGTGGAAAAGGTTTCATGACCATTCTGACCAACATCCTGAAGATTTGCTCCAAGTAGATTTTGGGAGCAATTCTTCTTGGGCTTACCTGGTTTCAGACACTGCTGGGACACTGATGATAGCTTTTCAAGTTATTTCATTCCATTTGAATGTAATTACTGATTCAACAAATTCTATGAGTGGATGAACAAGTGTTAATCCATGAAATAAGGAGCAACATAGGTGTTTGTCCATGTGAATAAATGCAGCATGGATTTATGACAGAGAATCTGTTTCCTCCAACTAATTTTGTTAGGGTGGCAGAGGTGCAGAAAGAAAAGGGTACCTTTGGAGGGCTCTTCTGATCTAGGCCAGTGACTATGAAGAGTCACTTGTGCCCCAGGAGCTGGTTTATGCACCAGGAAGAGAAGACCCACATTCAAGGGTCACCATTTTCACTATTTTCAAAAAGGAAAATAAATTTAAATACAGACCACCCTCTTTCCCAGCTGCCTTGAAGCCATGGAAGCAAACACCTACCTCTGTGTTTATTCTGCTGCTGCTTTGCACAACACAGGGCATGTCGGGTGCTTGTGTTCAGACATCCAGGGTGCTTCTGCATCAGGCACTGTGATGGTGAGACAAATTCTGGCCCAAGTCAGACTCCCAGCACCACTGCCCTTGCTGTGCTGGATGCTGCCAGTTATCCGTGTCCTGTTACTCTCCTTACAGATTTGTTGCTATGGTGAGAAAAGCCAAGCCTTAAATATTGAACTCAGTGTTATCTCAGCTGGTATCTGCCATGGGCAGGTATCAGTTGGTGTGAATTAAAACAAACAAGATAATAAAGAATATATGCTTTGCACTGTGGGCAGGTTCTGCCTCCAAATTTTGGGTTTGGTTTTTTTTTTTTCCTGCTTCAATTCTAACTTGGTTTGTTTTTGCTCAAACTAACCTTGAACTCTGCCCAGCAGCACAGAGGATTACAACTGTTTATGTCTTAATTGGGGAATAGGACCGGTAACCTGTCAAATCAAATTTTTCCTCCTGAGAAGTTACAGTCAAATGCAGGACAGTTCCCACAAAATGTTTTGCTCTATTATTTGGTGTTTGCTTGAGGTCTGCACCAGCAGATTAGAACATACTTCTGTGCACCGTATGGTTTTGTGCTTAACATGTTACTGGAGGAAAATGAGTTTATAAGGTGTTTTATACAGTGCAAGCCAGCGGCTTCACTCAAAGCACTCCCAGGGCCTCACTCTGACCCTCCTCGGGCTGTTGATAACACTCCTGCTGGTTTGCTAATGCCAGCACAGGACACTGATTAGCCTGTTTTTAAAGCCCCAGGGTGGAAAATAACTAGGTGGGGAGTTGCTGCCAAGTCAGAGCAGCAGAGATGCTGCAAATAGGATGAATATTCTGCCTCTGACAGTCCCACCAGCAGTGAAAAACACAAACTGCACTTTCCCAGAACAGAAAACGTGGAAACCCTTGCACCCCACGTACCAGCCTTGCCTGAGGCTGGCCTGGAGCACTCACAACAAAGGAGCTGCTGCTGCACCCACATTCTTGTGGCGAAAGTCCTGCTCTGCTGCCCAGCCCCAGGAATGGCAGATTAAAAAAGTTATGGAACAAAGCGGGACAAGTTCTCAAGTGCAGAAGCATTTTTGTTTGGATAACATAAAGCAAGGTCTGCTGTTTGTGCTGGACGTTTAAACACTTGCTGAGAGCCCACAAACGGTGCTTCGGGGCTTAGTCTTTTTTTTTTTTCCAAGTAACTTCTGAAATTGCAATCTGATGAATCAGAGGAATGAAGGCTGATATTCCTACTAGTTCTTGGAAACAAGGGATGTCAAGTCCAGGGCAGTAGCAGAGTTTGTGGCCCCTGAAGACCACTTTAGATCTTTCTTAAATATGGTTTGTTTTTATAAATCTTTTCAGATTTTTTTTCTAGAAATGCCTGAACAAGGAAAAAGGTTTGGAGTGGATGATTTTCAAACTCAAAACAGAGATAAAAAGACACGGTAAGGAAGAGCCACTTTCATTTTAGGTAACTGGTAGCTTGAAAATTTTGTGTTAAAGTCAGTGTCTGAGTGACACTGAGGGGAGACTGGGATACATTCAAGCTCTGGAAATCATTTCTGTAGGAGCTGATGTTTTATTTTTGAAGGAGTAATCAGAAGTGAGCTTTGACATTTCATGTGGAAAAGATGTGACAAGTTTTAGTTAAAAACATTAACAAAGCAGTGAAGCCGTGTGCACACCCTCAGTGCTATTGGCATATATTTATTCAAAGCTGAAGAAACCTCTGCTGCTGTGGGTAGCACCTCAAGCTCCTCACAGGCTCAAGTGTCATTGAACGCAGTTTCTGTGCTGCTGCCTCCTCCTCCTCCTCTCCTTCCTGCTCCTCCTGGTCTCATGTTTCTCTGAGGAACCCCTGAGTCCTCCCAGCTGCTCCTGCTGGGTGAGCTGCTCACCTGCAAGCTTTGGGCACAGCAGAGCAGTGTGTGTTTGGGAGTTAGGGGGGCTTTCTGTGACTGCAGCTAAACAGGGACCAAAACCTGCTCCAGGCTGGCAGAGCACTCAGCCCTCCTCTCTCCCTGTAAGCTGCCAGTGTTTGCACAGCCACAAAGCAACCTGAGCTCTGAGTGACCAGCCCTGCGTGCCACAAGCCCCCACTGCAATATGAAAGGGATAAAAGGCATTTTAAAGATTCACCTGCCATCTCTTTAATTTCGAAGCCATACAGTTGTCGTGATCTGCTTTTGGGAAGGATTTATTTCTTCCAAAAGAGGTTTGTTCTTGTACATCAGGAGAAGCTCAGCATCCAGCCACAAGGGCTGCAGGAGAAGTGGTCCGGAAGGACCTGCTTCACATACTCCTGGTTTTGGTTTTATGGCTTCTGTCCAGATCTTTAGATGAAGTGAAATGCAACAGCAAATGATAGCTAATGGGGTCCTAAAACAGCTCCTGGAGTCTCAAAATGCCATCACACCCTTGGTCATCTGACCATAGATGTGGGCTGTTAATGCAAGACAAAACTGAAAACAGTGTCTAAGTGTCTGACTAAACTGATTTTTAACAACATGGGAAATTTCTCTCTATACCAATTCTGAGTTTTTTAGTCAGGGACCAAGGCAGATGAGAACTTTACTTATTTGGTAAATAACAGGCCACTAATTTCCTGCCTGTATCTGAAAAACCTGTGAATTGCTTGCAAGGGTTTCCTTCCATCTATTTTATGCGAGACTTAATCTACACCTTACCCTTCAGCTGAACTTATGTTCTGGTATATCAAAGCATTTAAAGGCTACTCACTACAAGTATCTTCATTCTAGATTGTAAAATAATCATTCTGTCTTCAGAGCATTCAGCAGTTCAATTCTCTCTGTTTGGGATAGTTAACCATGGTAAATACTTAGGATTATTTGTGGAGGTACGAGGCTTAAGCAACCCAGGCAAAAAATAATGAGTCATTGAAATGAAAAACCTGGCAATGTAAGGGCAGTTCTAAGCAACAGACTTCCCTCCTTTCTTGGAGCAGCATGTGGAAAAAGCCTAGAAATTGATTCAGTTTGAACCCTGTAAGGCAGTGAACAAGCAAGCTCTGCACACAGCAGGTTCCTCAGGCCCCCTGAGCATGGAAACAGGAGCTGCTGTGACACCCCCATGAGCACATCCCACCCGAGAGCCAGAAATGGGACCCACACAGAGGCCTGGATCCCTGCTGGCTCCTCTCCAGCACACTCCTGCAGGGTGTGGGCAGCACTGGGTTTGCACAGCTCCACACGTGTACGGGTTTGCAGACCTGGGAAAAACAACCCAGCAGCTGCTCACTGCTTCCAAATTGTCTGCTGGCACCACATGCAGTGTCTTTCTAGTCTCTGTCCCTCAGAGTCAGGAGTAAGACAAGCTAAATTACATGAAACCCAGTGTCCTGGGTGTCTTTAGATACAGCACCAGAGGCAAGGACAGAAGAATAGCTACAATAAGGAGGATGAATAAAGCAAATCCTCTTACACATTCAAAGTTACTATTTGAAAGGGGCATACTGCATTCATGCCCAAGCTTCACTAACAAGAAAAAGAGCTGTTTCAAGAAATAAGGGAAGTCTGTCACTTCCCAGCCTCACTTTTCTTTAAGAAAAGCCTCAAACCCATACCTGGAGACTGGGTTTCTGCAGGGCTTCCATGGCTTCTGGCAGTGCCAGAGCTTCTGTAACTCCTGAAGAAATGTCTCTTTCCTGACACCCACCTCAATGCTTAGTTCAGTTAATGGATTGAGATAATACTGTTCAGGAGAACCCCAGATCAGACCCCAGTTAGGCACCAGTAGCTGAACGCTTGAAGCATATTAAATTACCTGCAGATACAAGCACACAGCTCTGATCCCTTCCAGGCATAAGGAGGACTTGAAATTCATGGTAATTTTCTTTGTGTGAATAGCAAGGTGAACTTTGCTTTCAATTTCAGCATTTAATACAGGGCAAATATCAGATTCCCTGTAGCTTGGGAGGAGCTTGTTTGAGTGTTCATTTAAGTTAAATCACATTTCACATTAAAAAAATACTGAGATAATATTGTTTCCAACATTTACACACAGCATTTACCAAGCTATCTCAATAAGAATTAGATAAAACTATTAATTCTGGGCCAAAATCCAATTATGACTAATTTTTTCAGAGGCCCCCAGCTTGTCAAAGAGCTTGGTAATAACAGTGTATGTTTCTGAAAGCTGTGACTGGGGAATCCAAAGGCCTAATTATGTCTCCTGTGGTATATTCTCAGATCCTCCTCAATGTAATAAGTGGAAGTGAACATCAGAAATGTAATAACTCTGCAGTGGTTTACATCAACCAGCTTAAAAATTAAAGAGTGCAGCTTTGTAAGTCCCCAGTACACACAGTGCCAAGCAGCACAGTCCCAACAAGAAGGAATTTCCTGAATTAGGGCCTGAGGTCAGAAAACTAAGCAGGTGAATCCCCCATCCCAAGATAAGCATGCAGATGAAACTGCCAACATCTTTATTTCAGCTGGCCTGGGATTTCATGCCTTCTCCCAGCTGCTTTGAAACAGGTATGGTGAAGTCTGTGGCCTGGGTTACAGAAATCAGTGTTTTTGCACATGATTTCTGGCCTTTACTGCTTTGCATGTGGCTATCCAGGGGAAAACAAAGTGGGGGCATTGGTTTTGCTCCACTCCTCTGTGCACAGTGAGGATTGAAGAACACGCTTCCTCAACTACAGCCTCACAGGCACATCTTTTCACCCCCTTTGCCTCCACTCTGGTCATTCCACATCATTCCCCCTTTCCCCATCCTCCTTCCCCAGCAGACCATGAATTTTCTTTTTTTCTTGTGGTTTGTCTGAGGCCTTACATCCCCAGCCCAAAGGACAGCCCTTGGCAGCATCACAAGGCACCAGTGGTGTTGCAGGAGGACCCTCCCACCCCAAAATGTGCTGCAGCAGAAGACAAGGAGACGCTTGCTGGTGCTTTCTGGTTTTATTAACAGCCCACAGTCAGATTCTCAACCCCACGGTGAGGGTGCTGAGGTAGCATCACCCTGTCTGCCCCAGTGTCCCCAGGGTGGGATCACTTGGGGGTCACTTGGCAGAGCCCTGGGTGTCACAGTGGGGTCCCTGCCACTTGTCATAGCACTGGCAGCGGAACTCCTTGGCCAGTTTGGGGATGTCCTCCCCAGGCTCCAGGCTCTGGGCCAGCAGCCAGGGCTTGCCAGCGTGCAGGTCGATGGTGAAGCGGGAGGGGTCGAGGTGAAGGTAGCCCTGCTGGCTGTCCTGGCGCACGCAGCGGCCCTGGCCAGAGCACAGGGTCTGGCTGCACAGGTCAGCGCTGGCTGTCACATTGACAATGTAGTGGCCCAGGGGCCCCTCCACATAGTCCTTCAGCCTCAGGCACATCTCCTGCAAAGGCATTCGGTGTCACAGCCCTGCAAGCTGGGGGTCCCCGCAGGCAGGGACCTGGTGCCACCGTCTGCACTCACCTTGGAGGTGCCGTAGTCCATGCTGCCCCAGAGGACGATGCCAGCAGCACCCTGAGCCGCGCTCTCCCCGATGGTGTTCACCAGGTCCTCCTGCACTCACGGGGAGAGGAGAGGTCAGCAGTGCCCAAAGCCCCCACACAACCCCAGCAGAGCTAAAGACCCCCCAGTGCCAATCTATCAGCCCAAGAGGTGCCCGCTATCCCCACATCCCCATCACCTGGGAAAGGAAGTCCACAGTGCACTCAAAGGCGATCTGGGAGTAGGGCAGGACGGGGATGTCACTGTCACGGACGGCACGCTGGACAGCGAAAGCCTCGGCCACGCGGTGCCGGACGTAGGCAAGCGCCTTGTTGGTGCCATTGAGGCGGAGGGGCAGGTAGATGCTGGGATAGAGCGCCTGGCTGCCCTTCCAGAGCCAGGACAGATTCTTGTTCCTCTGCTGCTCCACCTCTGGGCACGTCCCGTTGTAGGACAGGCTGTCAAAGTCATTGTTGTAGCAGTCGGGGAAACCATAGAAACCCCAGTAGGCACTGGGACGGAGGCTCTCGCCCAGCCACAGTGTCTTGTTCATGAAATTGCGGGCGCTCTCCTCAAACTGCTGCTTGGCCACCTCCTCCACCTCCTTGGGAGGCCACTGCGGGTGCTGCTGCTGCACCAGCTCCTCTGACTTCTGCTGGTAGATCTCCATGGACTTCCAGTTGCGGATCCACAATGGACGCCACTTCTCCCAGTCGATGACAGCCAGCCCAGCATAGTCAGGGCTGGGCAGGGTCACCTTGATGTCCTGGGTGGCCTGCTGGATGTGAGTCTCCAGGCTGGCATTTTGGGGGAGCCCCCCGTTCACTGGCACCCCCTCAGATGTGTAGTAGGGGAAGAGACCTATCTTGTCGCTGTAGAAGAGGGTGATGTCCTGCCCAGTGAAGGACTGCTGGGCATTGGCCAACACATCAAAGACCTCCAGGCTGAGGGTGACATTGTACTTCTCAGCGCAGCGCTCACTGGGGATGTTCCAGATGGTGACAAAGGGGCGGTTCACGAGGACAGGACCAGGGCCCCCAGCGCGGGTCAGGGCAGGCAGGAGCAGCAGGAAGACCCAGCAGGACCACGCTGATGCCATGGTGCTGGTGGGCTCAGGGTGAGTCCTGGAGCTGCCTCGGGAGTGCTGAGACCTGGGCAGACCTTGATGCTTTTATCCCCAAGTCAGGACCGGCATTAATCCACACCTCAGCTCCCGAGCAGTGCCGGTCACCCAGGGCCACCTCTCCCTCCTCCTCAAAGTCCCGGAATTTATACGCAGCTGGAGCCCAGCAGAGCGGCCCCGGAGCGGGACAGCAGCGTCAGCCCCGCGTAATGACCGGCGGCGGCGGGCTCGGCTGGGAAGGAATGCGCAGAGTCAACACCCCATGACTGGCGGGCGATGAGTGGGCTGGAAAGACAAACAGACACGGACGGAGCGGGGGGAGGAAGGTCACGGTGATGGATGGGGGCTGCGCCGAGCGGGCGCCGCTCGGGAAGTGGAGAGCGACGGCCATCCCTGGCGGCAGGAGGGCACTGCCCGGACGGAGCTCACGGCACCGGGCAGGACCC
>JAHLSL010000013.1:3114854-3146103 GCA_025920805.1 Petroica traversi | reverse complement strand
GCGGCAGCCCCGCGGCCGAGCGGGCACACGACACACACAGCCACAGGGCACGGGGAGCGGGGACAAGGCACGATGAGGCGGGGATGGGGGCGATGGCGGGGTCGGCAGCGGGGCCGGGGCGGATGCACACCTCGGCAAGCGCACACGCAAAGCTACCTGGGAGCAATGAACACATGTCCCTCCGACTCAAAGCTGTCGGGCAGCAGGTATTCAAAATCTGCAACAGAAAGGGAAGGTTATCCGGCGGCGAGCGGGGATGGGGGCGCCGGGGGCCAGGAGGGAGAGAGACGGACAGAGAGAGAGAGAGAGGGGAGGGAACCAAAAAGAAAAGGAAAAAAAAGAAAAAGGCGTTTGCTGCTCTTGGTAACAAGAGAGAAAGGAAAAGGCCGTTCTGCTGTTGCTGGCACCGCACGGGAAGGAAGGTTAGAGCCAAATCAGGAGAGGTTTGCCCATCTCGGCTCGAATTTGCTCGGTGGCGGCTGCAGGCGCGTACGCGCGGCCGGTACGCAGGGACACACAGACACACACACATATATATATGTGCGCACATGTATATATATATATGCATGTTCGGGAGGGCGGGGCACGTCTCTCTCTCGGGGAAGGGGTGGTGGGCGAGGGCAGGGAACCACATGCTGCGCTCCTGGCCGGAGGAGGATCACCAGAACACTCGGTTGTCGGGAGAAAATAAATAAAGGGAGTTTTCAGGCATCAACATGGCCAGAGGGGAACCTTGCCGAGGACAGTCCAACCAGAGGCTCCCGCCCTGCTGCAGGGCCGTGCAATGCGCTGCCGGGCTCCGGTGTCCCCTCCCTCCCCGGGCCGGCGGTACCGCAAAGGGGACGGGGATCCTCACACTCTGCTTTAACGGGGGGTGCAGCCCAGCAGCTTTGGGGTGTCTCTGGGAATGCCCCCGGCAGAGGACACAGAGGATGCAGGGCTCAGCTCGCGGGGGCGAGCTGGGTTAGGGGGTGCATGGAGGGGTGCTACGGGACACCCCGGGGACAACATCCTCCCCACGACGGGCACCGCCACCCCCTTGCCCTCCCGCCAGCTGCTGGTGCATTGCACGGCACAGCCAGAGGTTGGACTGTTGCTCTCTGAGGGCTGGAGGCAAGGGCTGGGTACAAGCCGATGAGAGGAAGAAGAGGAGGAGGAGGAGAGGAGTACAAAACACTCGTACTTGGTCCATCAGCATTGCCATCACAGGGGCGCTGGGAGGAGGCAACTCAAGGCTGATAGAACAGGGCTGAGGGTGACACTTCCACCTCCCCACTGTCCTGCCCGCCTGGCCCTGTCCCCATGGCCCCTCCTGTGCTGCAGTGCCCTCCCCAGCCGTGGGCCTGGGTGCTGCCGGCCAGGCTGCCGGTGGGTGCCGTGTGCTGGGGGCTGTGTGGGATGCAGAGTGCTGGTGGGTCCTATGGGGCCGTGTGTGCTGGATGTCCCCTGGCCCGCTGTGGGGCTGTGCAGGAGCTGTGGGTCCAGCCTCAGGAGGCCCCTCCAGCATTGAGGGAATGTGGGCCAAATCTTTTGTCACATGGGTGAGGTCCTGCTCCACTGCAGGGGGACACCGGCACCTCGGCCTGCCTTGGTGGGACTTTGGGCTCCAACTTGGCTGCTCCCAGGGGCACAGACAGCACCGGGACACTGTGCCATGCCATGCTGGTCCCCAGGGCAGGGGGGACGGCCACCGAGCAGGCAGTGCAGCACCCCTGGGCTCAGCCATCCCGCGTGCCCCTGGGCCAGGCTCGCTGTCACCTGTGCGGCTGGGAGGCACTGCCCCGCGTGGTCCCATCCCCATCTCTGCAGAGGGCTCCTGCTTGTGAGCTTTCCCCAAAAAGCCAGGCCCAGAGGCTGATGGCAGTGGTGGATTGGGCCCCCCACCTGCCCTCCATCCCTGCCACCTTTGGGTGCCCACCCCACAGCCCCCGCTCCCTGCACAGCCCTATCCCTTTCAGGTTGAGTTGTCTTGGGGAGGAGGAAGCAGAGGAGCCAGGAGAGGGGGAGAAGGAGCTGGAGAAGACGAGCGGGAGAAGAGGAGCCAAGAAGGGGCAGCACTGGGGAGGAAGAGCAGGGCATCCAACTAGCTACAAAAACCTCGTGGATAAAAACAGCAGTTTCATACGAGATCGGCTCTCGGACGGACTCAAACCAGGTTTGGGAGTGATGCGCAGGGAGGGAGTGGGGATTTTCGTGACAAAGCTCTCATGAACAGAACAAGACATGTTGCTTTCAAATAAAGGGGGAACTGGAGGAGAGGAGGAGGAAGAGGAGGAGGAGAAGGGAGGAAGGGCGAGTTGGTGGCGGTTTGCGGGTTCGGCGTGGCAAACGGGCAGGGAGATGGGCAAGCAGGGGGCTGGGAGGGACTGGACACGGGGCAAGGGACGGGGTGGTGAAGGTGAGTGGTCTGAGACTGAAAATACTTGCCCTTCATTTTGATGTTTGGAACTGTGTGAATCCACCATAGAGAGAAAGCAAGAAAAACAACAAACAAAAAACAACAAACAAAAAAAAAAGGGGTTGGGTGGAAAGGGGGAAGGGGGGGCACAAACAATATTTTATTCAATCGACGTTTGAATAAAAATATTGTGTATTATAATCATACCAAAAGGAAACCTCTTGCAAAAAACGACATGAAGAAAAGGAAACAAAAGAAAAACCCAGTAACAAAAGGAAAAGAAAAGGCCACGGTGAAATAAGAACAAAAAAAAAATGCAAATATATAACTAGAGAAATATATAGATATATATTCAATACTCCAAAGGAAAATGAGAATCAGTAGCAAACAGTTGCAACAGTCTTGATATCAAAATGTCCTCACTGAGTCAGGGGGCATGCACGGCACAGTGGGCAGAGGCAGGGAGGACGGGGGGATCCCCCCTCCCGGGGATGGGGACAGCCTGGCCTCGTCCCCACAGGGACACAGGGCTTCTGCCCGTGGATGGAGGGGGTGGCAGGGGCTGGATCTGGAGTGGGGCTGGGATCAGGCCACTGGGGTGGCCAAGGGGGAGAAACAGGGGGAACTGGAGGGGAGAGGGGGAGGGTCCGGTTCTCCCATGGGGGAGAGGGTCCCTGGGAGCAGCGTGGACGTGAGGTGGGGAAAAGGCTTGGGGGTCAGGGGAAAGAGAAAGAGAGAGAAAGGGGGGGGCCAGGCTAACACACACGTACACAGATTAATTCCAAACAAAAATCGAAACCAACTGAAACCGAACTCATAAAAAGAATAAATGGCTCAAACCGAAACCAAAGTATCGTAATAAACCAAAGGAAATCAAAGAGATCCATGCAAACTCCCCCAGGCTCACAAATTAACTGGCTGCTAACAGCACCATCCCTCGTCCCCAGGAGGCCAACAGGCAGCACCTGCCTGCACTGGCAGTGCCTGCCCGCAGCCCCGGGCTGGGCTTTCGGGCTGCAAGGGGTAAGGACCAAACCCTGGCCCCCGGGCACCCCAGGCAGGCAGCTCGCTCTCCCTCAGTGCGCTCACCTCTGCTCACGCCTCTCTTAGCTTTAGTTTTTCCTCTTTACTTTGCTCTCACAGTGATCCCTATGACTTTTTGCAAGCTTTCACTTTGTGTTTCTCCCCCCGACAGCCACGGGCTGGCGTGGGGTGAGAGGGAGTCCGAGAGGGCGGCAGGGACAGCCAGGGGCTACTTACACTTCACTTGCAGGATCTGGTCGCTGAGGTTGGCCTGGATGTAGTAGGTACTGTAGGGAGGCAGAACCAGCCCCAGGCTGCAGAGAGGGAGAGCAGACACCTGGTGTAAGGTTTTACACCCACCCAGAGTCCTTGGCCAGCTCCCAGTCACTGCCTGGCACCTGCCAGCACAGCTTGACCCAGGCGATGGCAGGCAGCAGCCCCGTGGCCTCCTGCACAGCCTGCTGCATCCTTCTCTGCAGGAACTGCAGCCAGCGCTGTCCTGAGGCATCCAGAGTCATCCCCAGAGCACCCAGGGGCATCCTGGGGCATCCAGGGTCACGCCAGGAGCACCCAGGGCTGTCCTGAGGGCACCCACAAGCACAGAAGTTGGCACATCTGCCTAGCCAGGGCTGAGACGGGGAGGATGTGCCAGCCCAGGAACCAAGGGAGATGCATGTGGAAGAGCAGCATGACATCCCTGTGAGGGAGGAAGGCAGGAAGAGGCACAGCCCATGAAAGAAGGGACAAAGCCTTCCCAGACTGGAGAAACCAATGACAACCATTATACAGGCACCAGGAGCCAGGGAAGTCAGGAATCTGCCAGCCAGGAATCTGGCATGCAGGGTGTGGGGCAGGTTTGGGAAAGGAGATAGAAGGAGGTGGTGCTGGGGCTGCTGAACCCACAGGACACACTGCCAGAGGGAACTGGACTCCTTAGTGCCAGCTGCAGTGGCCACAGGCCTTTGGTGACAGTGTTGGTGCCAGGAATAAGTGAGGGTTCCTGACTTTCATCAGATGTCACACCTGCACCTGCCACTGGGATCTGGGCTTCCTCCCTAAACCTCCCCTTCAGATACCCTGTCTGTGCAGCCAGCATGGCAGAGGTGGTGGCACCCCAAACCACAGGTGTCAGGAAGAGGGTGATGGCTTTTTTCTGTTCAGTGCTGGTGGCACCTGATGGCCAGAGAAATCCAGGAAATATCCCTGCTGTAGAGCAGAGCCATAGGAGCACAGGGCTTTCATCCTACAGATGTGTCACTCTGTGTCATTGTCCCCTCCTCATCAATGCTGCTTGGCTCCAAGAGTGACATCTTGGGGGCCATGATTGCACTGGGGACACCTGGCAGTGCTGGGTAGTGGCTGTGACCCTTGCCAGCCCCTCCCGAGCTGGATGGTGAGGAGGAGGAGCAGGAGAGCACACCAGGTAATGGGGGGCCCAGATTGCTCCTCCCAGGGTGAAGGGCTCTGAGTTGTACACAGAAATGACAATGTCAGGGTCTTTCTTACACATCTGCTGGTGCAAACTGGATGATAAATGCAGAACTTTGCTCTCCTCTGGCTCTAAAGACACGGGCTGTGCTGCAGGGTGGGCGTGTGTCACTGTCACCCACCCCAGAGCAGCCAGGGACCTGCATGTGCCCCTGGCTGGGCAGGCAGGGGGTGACAGGGGTGTCACTCATCTGGCCCCTTGCACGCCAGCCCTGCAGCCTGCCTGGAGTCCTGGGGACTGTGTCCAAGCTCCAGTGCCCTACACTGCCAGGCAGCCCTTCCAGGAGTGCCCTCCAGCACCCCACTGCCTGTGTGCAGTGATGTGACAGTGCATTTGCAACCCCCCAGCCCGTGGGACATCCCTGGTGGCCTCGGGGACTTTGGGAGCTGCAGGCACAAGCCCCCAGCCTGTGCTGGTGTGGTTCCAGCTGGTGCAGGGCAGTCTGGGTGCACTGGCAGTGACACTCGCCTGTAGTTGGTGCTTTTGATGGGAGCCCACGTGTAGGTCCGGAACACCTCGTCGATGTATTGCTGTGGGTCAGAGAGAGCCAGTCAGGCCTGGGCTCTGCTGGCACGGTGACACTGGGCCCTGGCTCCCAGCCAGGTGCCAGACACAGCCCCTCATCCCCACTGCTGCTTCTGGGTGCTCAGCAGAGCCACAGATGGATCTGTGACCCCCTTTCCCTGCAGTGTTACCTCGTCCAGGGACTTGATGAGGGTCTTGATGAACCTCTGCCCGTCGTTCCCATCGATCATGCTTCTCCGGATCTGCGGGACACAGAGGAAGCAGCTGAGGACCACAGAGCCAGCCAGGCACCTGTGGGCACCCGTGGGGCTCAGGGCAAACAGCCTGGGGAGGCTCATCATGCTGGCACCCAAGGGACAGTGACCCAGCTCCTGCTCCCACTGGGGCTCCATGGGAGCTGTGCCAGGACCCTGAGGATGAGACGCTCCCCAGGGCAGGCTGGAGGGGCTGAGTGCCCTTTGCACTTGCACATGAGGGGGCCAACCTGTGCCCCAAAACCTCTGCTCACCTCCTCCTTGTTTTCATCCTCCAGCTCGGCATCCAGGAAGTCCAGTGTCACTGGCTCACGGAAATTGATGATCTGCAGGAAAAAAGGGAGAGCCAGGGAAGGGTTCAGGGCTCCCGCAGCCGCTGCTGAGTCCAGACTAACTCACCACAAACCCCACAATTAACTCCTAAGGACCCTGGGAACCCATGTGTCCCTCAGGGCCTGGCTAATCCCCATGGCTGCCCTCCCTTCAGGCCCCTCCTCACCTGGGGCTGCAGGTTGGGGTGCAGCAGGACGTAGCCGTTCAGGTCGATGGCGAAGACGTAGCCATTGGCCCCCAGCTGCAGGAGGACAGGAGGGGGAGTGAGGCTACCAGGTGGCTCTGTGGCATGACACGCTGTGCTGCTGTGATCACCCTCACCTCAGCAGGCAGAGCTCACCCCACATCCCCCCTCCAGGGCTCAGCCTGTTCTACTCATCTAGGAATCTCTCACTCCTGAGGTGAGTTTGGCTCTGGATTTCTCCCACTGCTCCTTTCCCCAGGCCTGTAAGGTTTATTCCCTGCTGACTCCAGAAGGGTTTTGGCTCTGTTCTGGGTCCCAGAGCATCCTGCAGCTTTGATCCCTGCTCTCCTGCCTGCACCCATGGCTCCTGCTGGGTGCCAGTGCTGCTGGAGGTGCTCTGGAGTGCTGGGGCACAGCTTGGGGCTCCCATCAGAGGAATTCCACAGAAGCATCAGAGGGCAGGGGCAGAGGGAAGGGGTCCCCACGTACGTTGTAACGTGGCGTCAGCCTCTTGATGTCATTGAGAGCCACATCGATCCCCATCACGCCCAGGATGAGCTGGTTCTGGAAGAAAATGCAAGGAGGGAGGTGGGTGGGAACAGGGCTGGCACCTGCCACCACCAGCCAGGGGACAGGGAAATCGCAGGGGACCCAAATTTCCCTCTGGGGACTTCTTCTCTCTCTGGGGACGTGTGGGTCAGATTTGGATACTGCAGGGGCACAGGGTAGGATGTACCAGTCTCCCAGCAACCCCCATGGGACACTGCACCCCCCAGGGACTTGCAGCTGTCCCCAATGAACCATGAGAGCTAGCCAAGGCCATTTCAGATCCTGGGGATGGCAGCCACCCCTGGTGTCACCTCAGGAGGGGGTGCAGAGCAGGCAGCACCCAGGGATGCCAGTGTTCCCCCTGCAGCCATGCACCCATCAGCAGGGCACCTTCCCCACCCCACAGTGGCCCCACACCAGGGCTCCCAGTGCAGCCAGGGCAGGGGCAGCAGAGTCTCTTACCTTCCTGTCACTGCTGTCCTCTGTCAGGTTGAACACTGGCAGCGTTCCTGTCACCACCAGGCCCAGCCCCTGCACAAGCACAGAATGGTGTCCCATGGCCCCTCACTGGCCTCAGGACCCAGGGCTGGGGGTGGGCAGCAGAGGGGATTACTCCCCTGACAAGGGAGATGGGGCATGTCTTGTGCAGGACCCTGGGCTGGTGTCCCCTTCCACCTACAGCCTGGAGTTCTGTGGGACCCCAGGGTCAGTGTCCCCAAGTGCACTCTGGGCCTGTGCAAGACCCTGGGCTGCTGTCCCCACCCACATGTCCCTCGGGGCTGTGTGGGACCCAGGGGCTGGGGGTTCCTTACCAGGGCATCCTGGTAGACATTGGTCCACTGAACCTGCTTGGCTCGGTTCCCAGCCAGAACCATGGGTCTGCCCAGCACATCCAGGTACTCCTGCAGGGACACAGGACACGGGAAAGGACAAAGTGGGAGCCGGATGTCTCCTCACTCTGACCCAGTGACACCCTTGTCCCCCAGTTGCTCCATCATGCCTGGACCATGTCACTACCGGGACCCTGCCTGCCACCTTCTCCTGGGGCAGGTTTCTCTTTTCCTGTCTCCTTTTGCCAAGGCAAATCTCTGGGTGGGGAGGCAGCGCCCGTGCCACAATGGCAGCCCTGCCCTGAAGGGCTGAGCTGCTTGGGGACCCTCATCACCAGCTCTCACGGGACCTCGTGCACATGTGATAAAGGGGCAGTGACAGGAGGGGTGGGGCAGACACGGCTCTGCCGGGCTTGGCCCTGCCCACGCTCGCTCCCTGCCCGCGCTCCGCTCCGCTCTGTGCTGATTAACGCCTGATGTTTCATAATTAGTCACTCAAAAGGCAGCAGGTCCGCGGGGAGCTGCAGAAGATGAATTACTTATTTCAATAGCGCAGGGCCTGGCTGAGGGCTCAGCTCGGCTCCCCAGCTCGCTGCCACACTCGCTGCCAGCCTACGGGCTCTCCCCAGCGGGGCTGGGGCTGCCTGAACCTGCCCCAGGCAGGGCAGCCCGAGGGCTCTCCCGGCCGTACCTGCGTGTTGATGCGGATGGCGCCGATGGACGGGATTTCAAAGTAGTAACCTTGGAAAAGAAAGAGAAAGGCAGCTGGAGATCTGCCTGTCCTGCTGCCCATCCCTGCAGGGCTGCAGCCCGTGCTTTGCTGGCAGTGGCACACACTGGAGCCGAGGGGTGAGCCCCCCGTGCCTGCTGGGTGCCAGCCCTGCTCACCTTTGTTGGCACAGGCCATCCACTGCAGCGGGGTCACGTCGTAGTTGTGCTGCCCCACGGAGAAGGTGAAGACCCGTACCTGTGGCAGAGCGTGCACTGAGAGCCATCCACGGGGCACCCTTGTTTTCCACACCCAGTGCTCCCAGCCCGTGACAGTGTGGCATTGCCTGCCATGGCCCACAGAGTGTGTACAAGTGGGCAGCAGACTCCTGCAAGTGCTGGCTGTGCTGGCAGCAAGGGAGTGCCTTTCTCCTTGCCTAGCCCCAGCCAGTCCTTCCCCCCACATCACTGTGTTGGCTCAAGCCACCTGCCCTCAGTGGTCCTTGCTCTGGGGCATCACTGCTCCCAGAGGGGTCTGTGCTCTCTGCGGGTGATACACAGGCCAGAACCCCCCCACCCCAAAGGCTTCCAGGTCTTAAGCAGCAACTGGGACCTGGTTCATCTGCCTGCCAACAGCCTGTCCCCATGCTTGGGGTGTGCTCCCCTCAGAGCCAGCATCCAGGGAGCCCACCAGCCCCATCCCCTCCCCAGCATCCCACAGTGTGCCTGATCCCATGCCTCCTTCACAGGAAGGTGAGAGCCAGCTACACACCCATTAGCAGGGCAGCAGCTCTGAGCAGGAGCAGGCTGCTGGGGAGGGAGGATGGCGAGGAGGAAAATGGAGCAGAAGCCAGCAATGGAGCTGGAGCAGCCATCTCCCCCTGTGGTGAGCAGCCCCAGCCCAGCACACAGCCCCACAGCCCCTCACCGTCTTATTGGGCCAGTTGTACTTCTCAAAGACGTCCTGCACTCGGTCCTCGCCGCCGTCCGTGAACATCATGATCATCTTGTTGCAGTTGGCACGTGTGATGTTGGACTGTGGGGCAGACACAGCACCTGAGGCCACACCTGCAGCCAGCAGTGCTGGGCACGGGGCTGGATGCAGCCAGGAGGGCTGGCCCCAAACCAACTTTTCCCAGCCCATTTCTCTGGGGCGAGGGTGACCGGGGTGAATGGGCAGGAGAAGGGACATTGCCAGCTGGGCAGTGATGTTGTGGGTAATGCCACTCAGCACCTAATAGCACCATTCATCTTTATTTTGCCTCTGGCACGGTGTCTGGTTGGGTCTGTGCCCTCCACCCAGCCCTGCTAACTTTTAATAGCCCAGAGGGGAGCAGTAAAACCTTGGCTACAGCATCCCTGGGGGTGGGATGTCTCCCCCAGCACTGACAAGGAGGACAAGGAGCCCTCTGCACAGCTAAGCCCCAGGCACAGGGTGGCAGCCAGGCACTCAGAGCTGTCCCACTGTCCCCAGCACCCAGAGGTGCACCCTGTCCCGCAGCCCAAAGCCCAGCCCCCAGCTCACATTCTGCAGCTGGTCGAAGGCGTACTCAAAGCCAGCCTTGTAGTCTGTTGTGCCTTTGGCCACCATCCCCTGCACGTCCTCCTTGAACACCTTCTTGTTCCGGATGTTGGCCTGCACCAGGTGCTTGAAGCATGACACTGGCTTCGCCTTTTCATTGAACTGGGAGGTGAAACGGAGGGGAGTGGGTCACAGAAAGGGGACAGGGCAGACACCAGCAGGCACAAGCCACTCATCACACTCAGCTCTCATGGGTGGCAGGTGACCCACAGGTGTCCCACATCCCAGTGAGGGCTGATGCTTGGGACAAACCCAGCACTGAGCTGTGCGGTGTAGGTGCTGGCTCCTCTCACTCCTGCAGGACCCCCAGCTTGTGCAAGCAGCCGTGCTGTGCTGTCATTGGGAGCAGGTGCTGCCTCTCACTTACAGCTTCATTTACTGGCAGTGGGGCCATTCATTAGGGGAGTGCTGATCCAGCTGACAGAGCCAGGCCAGACACGTTAATTAGTGCCTCGTGCTGGTGGCCAGACAGGGAGGGATGGCAGGGGCGGGGCACCCAAACACACACAGATGTGGTGGCATGGCTACTGTGCTGAGTGAGGTCTCAAGCTGGTGACATGGCCAAGGGATGCAAGGTGTCAGTGGCTGGTGATGGACAGGAGGTGGCTCATTGGGATCACTTTGGGAACATCTTTGCCAAATGCCCCATGATAGGGCAGCTTTTGCGTGCCGAGCCCTGGGCAGCTATTTCCTTGCTTATGTGCAGGTGGGTGGTTAAGAAGACAAAAAATGGTATTTCTGCCTGCAGAGCCCTGAGCCAGGTGTGCGTGGGGACAAAGGGCTCCTGTGCTGGGGAGCTGGGAGGTGCCTGGGGACAGAGCCCTTCCGCTTGCCCCATGGCACTCACCGAGGCCACATTGACATAGTCGTCATCTGAGAGTGTGTCCAGCATCTCATAGACCGAGGTCTTCATCAGCTTGAGGGTGAGGCCGCTCACGCTGCCACTCCTGCAGGAGACAGGGGTGCTGGGGTTTGGCAGCGAGGGAGCAAGGGCTGTGCTGTCCCACACAGCTTCCCCGTGGCCACTGGTGGCACCTTGGCGAGCTGTGCCACCATCCTGGCCTAAGCCCAGCCATGGCCCCCACCAGGTACTCACACATCCACGATGATGACCATGTCCTTTGGGGAGGAGGCACCTTGGATGTACCTGCGGGGTACAGAGTGGGGTCAGCAGTCATTTCGGGGGGGACCCTGACTCTGCTGGGCACAGTCCAAGAGCAAAGCCCTGGCAGGGCACAGGCGCTGGGGAGCCGTGCTGGGAGCCCCAGCACCCAGGGCTGTGCTGGCCCCATGGCCAGGAGCAGGGATGAGGTGGCTGTGGGCAGGTGGAGGCGAGGACGTGGCTCCTGGGACACAGCACAGCAGACGGCCAGCGACTGCCGCGCCGCTCCGTGTCAGCCTAATGAGCTCTAAATGCTAAACTCTTCCATCATCGCAGGCCTTTCCTGCGTGCTGATTATGCTGACACACACATCCATATTAAGATGCTATTTACCCCCCCTGGTAGCTTCAAAGGCCAGGCTGATTAGGTTATTTTTAGCTATGAGGAGGAAAAATAATAACACTACGTAAATCTTCCCCACGGAAAACAATTAGGGAACCCTTCCTCGCTCCCTGAAGCACCGGGTCCTGCTCCCAGCCCTGCTGTGCCATCCTGTGTGGGAGGGGGTGGCACGTGTTCAGCACCCATCCCAGGCATTGCCAGGCATAGCCCCACCTCACCATCCCATTGCATGAGGCCCGATCCAGCCAATAATGAGGCTTCCTTAGCCTTCATCCACTGCAGGATCAGGCCTTGTGTGAATTAATTAGTGTGTTATTAGTATCAATTACTCAGCACTACTGGGGAGGACTGGGGAAGGGGCAGGCTCTGGTTGTTAATCCCAGGGCCTGATGTTCCCTAATTACAAGTGATTACCCGGGCGGGATGCAGGATGCAGGCACCTGGGGCCCTCCTGACATGGGTGCAGCATCCCCCAGCAGCTTCCTCTCGTGCTGGGGTGCAGGATGGGCACTGCCCACGGGCTTGAGAGGGGGGCTCTTGGAGCCTGCCCTGCCCCCGGGGCTGGGCTGCGGTGCAGCACAGAGCCCAACTAAGATGCTGCCCGTAATGGGTTGTGGCAGCGCATCCATCTCTGCTGCCCGGCTCAGATGAATGCCCTGGGCTCGGCAGGAGACGGCTGTGGCTAATGGGGCCATTCATCAGGGGAGGGGAAGGAGGCGAGTGGCGCCCGTGCTGCAGCCGGGATCGTGGCCCCGGAGCAGTGAAGGCTGCGTCCTGCATGAGACCCCAGCGTGAGAGCAGGACACGACCCCAAAGAGGGGTTCCCCCAGATGTGCTGTCCCCCAGCATGATGGGTGCTGCTCTCCTCCATGGCTGGGTGGACAGCCAGGTGGCCAGCCTGGCTAGTGGGCAGAGAGCTGGGCTCAGTAGCCCCCCATACACATCAGCAGCCCCTGCCCCAAAACAGCCTTCCAGTCCCTGCTCTGCAACAACCTGCACAGACACCCCGGCAGGGAACAGTTAATAATGAATGTGGAGCAATCAAAGGCAATTAACCATAGTAGCAGGGCCATTAATTTTCTGACAAGAAGGGGCAGCTCCCGATGTGGGCAGGGGGATGATCCCTTGGGATTCAGGGCTCCCTGTGCCTGTGCCATAGGCCTGTGCCCACTCTCCACGGCTGCAGTTTTAGGCAGCTAATGAGGGCAGGATGGGCCTGTAGCTTCCCCAGCTCCAGCTGATAACCAGCACTGCCACACCAGCACCTGCAGCTGGGCTAAGGGGAGCCCATTCAATCCCACCTCGCTTGGTGAGGGCTAAATGGCTGGTCAGCTATCACTGAGCCACAGCCTGCTGCTGCCTGCCCGTTCCTCTAGTTGTTGTCTCATTTGGATGGGAATGCTGGCCAGCACTGAGTGCCAGCAGCCATGGCTGTGGTGAGGGGGCATAGGGTTCTCTCCACACTTTCATCTGCACCCAAGGATTTATCTCTCCATCCTGCTCTGCCTTCCCAGGAAGAGGGAAGGGTAGAAGGAGCCAAGTGCCACAGCTCAGATGCCTCTGCCCATGTTTTGGTGTCCCTCTGCCAGTGCCAAAATGAAAGGAAAAGGGGAGGGAGCTGCCTGCTCCCAGCCAGGCCCCTCCTCCCCACCCAGCACCCCCTTACCAGGGCCGCCGGCGCACGTCATAGAGGTCGATCTTATTGGGGGCTCTCCATGGCGTGGCTGTGGGGAGAAGGCAGGTGGTGAGCAAGGCAGGGCTGTCCCGAGTGGGGGACAGGGGGACATGGGGATGAGGAATTCCCAGGGCTGGGGAAGCAGCAGGCTCAGGTGGGGGGCTCACACCAATGGGTTCTGGCACAGTACAGCTGTATGCGTCAGACAGCCCTGGGCCCGGGGGCTGCTCATCACATCCAAGAGGGAGAAGGGCCTCGGCTGCTCTTGGTCACAGCCCCCCTGTGCCACAGCCCCTTGGCCACAGCCCCCTGTGCCACAGCCTGTCCCTGCCACGCACCGGGGTAGTAGCGGGTGACGCCGGTGGCGCTGCCGAAGACCTGCCAGAGCAGGGAGGGATCCTCCTTGCGGTTCTCGATGAAAACGTCCTCCAGTGCCTGTGTCCAGTTCAGCTCGTTGAGGATGACAGTGGCTGTGGGACAGAGACAGGGACAGCTGGGTGGGTGGAGCAGTGGAGCTGGGGTGGCTGAGGGGTGGTGGGGACTGCGGTGTCCCCAAGCGATGGCAGGGAGGGAGAGGTGTGTCCCCTCTGCCCCTTCCCAAGAAGAAGCCCATGTTGGCTTCCCAGTTTCTCCTCCATCCCTCCAGCCCCCTCACTGCCACAGGGCTCCAGAACCACCCTGCTGTCCCTTGTCCCCAGAGAAACGAGCCACTCTTCAGGGCTCCCCAGAGTGCTCACTGTGCCCATCTGCTCTGGGGCAGGCACAGCCATCACTGGGGACAGCTGGCCTGTCATCTCAGCCCCTTCCCAGCAAAACTCCCTGTGCAAGCCTCACTCCCTGGGGACAGTCACCAGCTGAGAAACCCAAAGCTTGTGTCCCCATGGGCCGTGTAGAGCCTCTCAGGCCTACTCTGCATTCCCAGTGGCCCTGCACCTGACACAAAAGCAATTAAGATGCCAGCAAACAGCAGTTTTAAATTATTCAGCTATTAAAGCAAAAGATAAGCTGGCGGCAGCCCCAGCCTGTGATTAATCAAGGGGGGCTGGCAGAGCACAGGGGGAGGCAGTGTGGTGTGGCAGGTACGTGGCTGGCTGGCAGGGAGTTGGGATGGCATCTCCCTGTGCATGCAGTGGGACCCCAAATGCAGTGGGAGGTGAACCCCACAATGACTGCTGGTGCTGGCTTGCCCCAGGACTGCAGCATGGAGGAGCCAGTGGTGGTGCCACTGCAGGAGCAAGGAGCCAGCAGCACCCTGAGACCAGGCACTGATCCCTCCTGGGGGACTCTCAGTGCATTTCTGGGGTGCGAGAACTTTCAGGAGCACCCCATCTCTTTGGCATTAGGCAAAACAACCCGACGTGGTGCTGCAGGGGAGCCAGTGTGAACTCGAGGACTATATTTAGCTCTGCTAAGCCTTCCTCCCACATTTGTCCCTCCTGGAATCATCATCATCACCCGTTCAAGCCTTCACAGTGGTCCCAAGGCACTGGCAGGATGTGGGTAGGTTTCACCCAGGATGAATGCTGGATCCCTCTATCCCAGCACGACTGCTGAAGAATTGTCCTTCCCTCAGGCAGCCGTGCCTTCAAACCATGATTTACTCCATCCGTATCTCCCCAGCCATTCCTCAGCACTGTGCCCACACACAGCGCTGTTATCTGGGCACTTAGGATGATTTCTTGTTTGGCTCTGACACAGGATGTGGTTTTTCCCAGGAGAAGTGGCTGTGAGCTGGCTGCCAGGCTGCTGCCTGCCTGGAGCAGCTCTGGGCAGTGCTGCCAGCCTCAGCTGGGCACCAGGCTGGGCCCTGACACATCCATGATATTCCTGGCAGCACCTGCACCCCAGACCCTCGGGATCTGTGAACCACACCAGTTACTTACCACACCAGTACTGAATGCCACTCATCCCCTCCCTGTGCCCAAACACAGCCCTTTTATTTTCTCTGAGCAGCTTCGCTGGGCATGAATGTACTCCCCATACCATCCCTGTGAACAAAAACAGTCCCTACACTCGCCGTGTTCAGAGTGATGAATCTGGGTCCATGGTTGGGATGGCTCCTGTCCCCCTCAGTCGAGAGCTGCCAGCCCCACTGGTGGCATCCCCGTCCCTGTCCCCATCTCGTCCCTGTCCCCATCAGAGTAAGCACAGCCCCGCCCCGGCCGCGAGCGATTGCAGATTTAATTAAAAATGGCACAGTAAATAAAACACATATAGGATGTAATTTGTGTGTGTAGCGAGGGGTGACGGCGGCGGGCGTCGCCTCGGGGTTTAATTAGCGTGCCAGGCAGCGATAGCGCCTCTCCGCCGGTCCCAGCGGGACACGCTCCCGCCCACGGCTCTGCGGGGACTCGCCACGCTCACTGCTGTCCCTGGCAGGACGGGGTGGCCCCGAGCCCTCACCCCAAACCACTCTCTGTGGAGCAGCAGTTGCGGACCCTTCCCTATGCCCTGGATTTCTGGAGCAGCCTGGTGTGGCCGGACGTGGGCTGATTGCTGTGCCCACACGCTCCGTGCCTGTGGCTGCAGCCCCTCTCCCTGCCCGGTAAGGGACACTGAGAGGGTGTCCCTGCACTGTCACCCTCCCCAGTGCCACATTCCCCTCTCCAGCACCCGTCTCTGAGCAGCTGTGAGTCCCTGGAGCGCGTTAATCTCCAGTCCCAGGGCTGAGCGGGGTGATTTATGTGGCCGTGGCGGGGCTCCAGCCGTGGCTGGCGAGCAGGGCTGAGGAGGAACGAATATTTCACCCAGCGCAGCCCACCCGGCTCGCATGATGTGCTTCATTAGCTGCCTGCCCTGCGCTAGCTGGGTAATAAAACTAATTGCAAATTTCTAATCCACCGCTGCCTCGGCGGTGAAATCATTGCGCCGGTGCGGCTCCGAGCCCAGCCGTGCCCGTAACGAGCCGTGCACCGGGAGCGCTCCGCTCGGGGCAGCAACGTGAGCTCGGCCCCATCACCACCCAGGAGACCTCAGCAGTGCCACTGAAACGGAGCTGCGGGGACAGCGGTGCCCTGGGTGGGGCAGCCGGGGATGGCCACGACAGCGGGGTCTGGGGCTGGGCGCAGGATGCGGCCGGCGGGTGCTGGAGATGCCCTCAGCTGGGAGCGGTCCCAGCTCGGTGCCGAGCAGCCACTAGAGGGACATGGAGACCGACTGTCACCATGTGCCACCGCAGCAGGGCGAGGTACCGGAGAGATCTGAAAGCTCGGGGAGCTCAGCGGGGAGTGGAGCTGGTGTGGCACATCCTGTCCTGTCCGCCCATCCATCCATCCCTGCCCGCTCCCGGGCTGCCCCACCAGCCCCATCCCCGTTTCTGGAGCAGTCTGAGCCCTCTGGCAGCCTCAGGGGCACATCCCCCTGCTTATCCTGGCAGCAGGGGCTTAATTAGCTTTGGGGGTGGCATCACACTGTCCTGCAGCCACCCTTGGTGCCTTCCTGCGGGATTGCAGTTGTTTTTTCTCCCTTCTCAGCCCCAAGCAGGCTGAAGACAGGCAGCATCCCTGCTTCACCCTCTGCCACTGCCCAGCCATGGCTCACTCCCTTCCACAAGCAGGTCAGTGCAACCTCTGAAGTTGCTCCTGACAGAGCTGCTCCATCCCTCGGAATGTCTCTGGCACTTGCTTTGAGCCTCCTCGAGCTTTGCTGGGCTCTTCTGCAGGAGGATCAGAGCCACGTGGGCACAGCTAAGCTTTACCCTGTGCCATAATCACCAGCTCTGCTCCCCATCCCTTCCCTAATAACTCCTAATCCCCGATCTGCCTCTTTTGCCTGTGCTGAGCTCTTGAGGGTCCCCGGGGAGGGACACATTGTCACCTCTGTCCTGTCACAGTGACTCTGCCTCGTTTCACTGCCTGCCCATCTGGCACCAGCCTGCCCTGGCACCAAGACTCTTTGTGGCACCCAGAGGTGACGGCCCCTGGGGCTGCAGTGCTCCAGGCAGGAGATGTGGATGCCCAGCCAGGCAGCACGAATTGGAGAGGGTGGGGAGGGACACTCACAGCCTTTATAGATGTCCGTGGGGATCTGCACGGCAGCGTAGGAATAGTTGACCTTGGTCTTGAAGTTGTCATCATCAGTGAACTCCAGCTTCAAGGAGTTGGACTTCTCCCTCTCAATCTCTTCTCCATCAGGATCATCCTGGGGAAGGAGCAGAGCATATGGGGTCACCCAGGGCTCCAGTCCTGGACAGATGCTGGGAATGCCATCACCTGAAGCCCATCACCAAATGTTCCCCAGGGAAGACCAGCCCTGCTGGATCTCGTGTGGATTTGGCCTGCAGGCTGTGCTAGTGCTGGTGGCACAGGGGAGCAAGGGCCAGGAGCAGGTGGGCACAAAGGCAAGTGATGGTTACCCCTCGCCTCTCCAGCTTTGGTAGCACAGCAGGTATTAAATCAGACATTAAAAAAAAAAAATCAAAAAAAGGCCTTGAAAATCAATTAGCAGCAAAAGGCAACTATCAAAGAGCAAATTAAAATGGAGTGCAGCTTAGCGCTCTGTCAATAAGCAATGCAAACAATATTTAATTATGGTGGAGAGACGGCGAATTCCCCGGAACACACTCCCTCACCTTCCCAGCCCTTCTCTCCATTCCCCAGCCCTGCTGCCAGCATGGCACTGAGGGTAAAATCCCTCTGGAAAGGCAGGCAGGGCTGAGCTGGTGCAGGCAGAACAGCTGAGTGGTTGCAGACGGGGACAGGGTGGGAGCTGAAGCATGGGGCCATGTGGGGGAGAGTGAGAACGGGGGTGGACTCACTACAGGGCTGGAGAAATCGCCTCTGCCACCCCACCAGGAGCAAAGAAACCCAGGAGAAGGTGCTGGCTTGAGGTGCCCATCCCTGCCACGAGCCCAGCAGCTGGGGAGGGCTGTGTGCAGCCAGCTGTGAGATGCTCAGGGTGGGAAGGAGGGAGAGGAGGATGCTGCAGCACCTGCTCTTTGTGCTCCTGGAGCTACATCTCTGCTGAAGAGGGGCAGGGACACAGAGCTGCCCATCCACAGGCAGGGACAGGCAACAGTGACAAGCCCAAACTGGGACAGACACCCGCAGGGATGCCCTGGGCTG
This sequence comes from Petroica traversi, assembly GCA_025920805.1. Taxonomy (NCBI): domain Eukaryota; kingdom Metazoa; phylum Chordata; class Aves; order Passeriformes; family Petroicidae; genus Petroica; species Petroica traversi. The sequence goes on along the minus strand of JAHLSL010000013.1, from coordinate 3,127,986 downwards.
TCCCACAGCAAAATACCATGACACCAGGGGACACAAGGGGTAAAGGATGGTCCCATGCTGCTGTCCTCAATGGCCCACTGAAAGCATCTCTGCAACTGGCCAAGCTCCCCTCGACACTACCCATGGAATAGAGACCTGAATTTCTCACAGGAAAAGCCATAGATTTAAAGGAAAATTGTGCGTTTGGGAAATAAACTACGAAGCTTGTTTAACATCCATCCTGGTCTCCTCCTTGTTCCCCCTTCAGAGATGACACGGAGAAATGTCACCTCCCCTGCAACACCTCCAGCCAGCCACTAAGGTGGTGACATTCCCATGACATTGAGAGGGGTGGCCAAAGCATTCGCCACAGCTCGGGAGAGTAACAGGATTGATATGCAAGGCTGGGGTTTAATTCCAGCCGATGGATTGTGAGTGTAAACACGCTGCCCAGCCGGCCCAGTGCGGGGGCTCCAGCTGCCCACAGAGATGCAGAACTCAATTACAGCCACAGCAGCCAAGCAGGAGGCAGGCAGGGACTGTTCCCAACTTCCCAGAGCCATGTCTCCGAGATAAAAATCCAGATTATGCTCTCAATTTCATGTAAATCTGGAGAAAAGGCACAGAACCGACTGCTGGAGCCTCTGCAAAGCCGTGATGCTGCAGCAGAGCTGGCGCTCCAGCGTGTGCCAGGCATGGGCTACCTGGAGAGCAGATCCGGCCCCAAGCCTGCTGTCCATGGGGTGTTCAGCTCTCTGGGGGAAAGCACACACAGTATTTCACCTCTGCAAACCTCTCCGAGCACCAAACAGTGATACAGAGGTGCCTGCTGCAAACAGGCTTTGGGATAAAGCCGTGGCCTGGGAGCATCTGCGGCACCAAAAACTCTGCTTTGACACTAAACCCTTTTTTTCCTCAGCCCAGCAAATTCCTGGTGACAGCTCCCCATCCCTCCCCATCTCAGATCAGCAGGGCACCCTGCCACAGCCCATCCGCTGCCCCTGCCACCACCAGCAGCTGGAAAACCCAACCCTCCCTCTTTCCCCCACGCTGGCATGGCTATTCCCCACCTCATGGGAGCTGGAACTACTGTATGTAATTACTGCTCCTCTGTTTATCATTATTCCGTGATCTCACCCACTTCTGAGGGGCTAATTTGTATGCTGCCAGGTTTGGTGCTGTCTGGCTGATCTCATTCATGGAGCTGTAAAGAGGCACATGTATAGATCTCAGGGACAAATATACAGCTATCTGTATGTGGGGCACTTCATGCATCACTGACACCTATATGGCAAACAGACCTGCAGAAAGAGCTGATGTTATCCAAGCTACGTTTGCCCTTTATCCATAAATCCCCCGACCTCAACCGAGTTATTTCTGTTAAAGCCAGGCTGAATTTGGCCCCTGAAAGGGGGTAATTTCCAGCCACATGAAGGCAGGTGAAGCTGTCACCAGCCCAGGCAGGGAGGGGAGCATCTGGGATACAAGGGGGCACCTTGGGAAGGCCGAGGGAAGAAATTCTGCATTAAATTGAAGTTGGAGCAAAGCAGATGATTCAAGTTCTCCTGAATTTACCTCGGTTTTACTCAGAGCATCTCGGCAGCCAGATCTTGCAGCATTCCTCATCATTACATTTCAAAAGAACTTGGAAACATCTATTTATCTGCTACAGTATGTACAATGTAACACAAATAGATGCTACAGTTTGAATACATTATTTGCTACACACCATTAGAAATCGACTCCACGGCAATATATCAATATGATACGTATTTACTGCTTCAGCAAGAAGTCATCACGCCCTGAGAGCTTTTGCCATCTCCAGTGCTTTCGCAGCTGGGCTGTCAGTCACATTTTCTCTTCAGTCTCCCAAAATGACAGACGGGACAAAACCCAGAGATGCCCCAACACCCGGTGAGCTCCAGCAGCACCACCCAACAGCTTTACTGGAGCTGCCATGCTCTGGGCAAGCGCCTACCCTCTGTCCCACCCAGGCTGGTGCTGGCTGAGGAGAGCCAGCCTCAGGACTGCCGTGCTCCCCAAGCTTCGGAGCTGATGGAGCCGGGGATGTGACCTGGCACAGCGGCGATGCCTCGTCCCCGGCAGCTCCCGCAGATGTAGAGCCCCTGCTCGCTGCTCATCTCCATGGGAACCAGCCATCACCGCTAATGACGGCTGCTTAAATGGCAGCCCCGATGACAAACGCAGCGCTGAGCCGGCCACAGCATCCCCCGGCCTGAGCGAGAGCACACCGAGATCCCAGCACAGCCTTTTCCATCTCCCAGGGGCACCCGTCCGAGCTAACTCTGGAAAGGCCAGTGAAATGTTCACATCAACACGCTGGGATTCTGCTAATAATGGACATAAATGCCAGCCCCCAACACATGGCTGAGAAACTCCAGGCCTGTGCAGAAGGGTCTTTCTCCTTAAATATATCAGTTTTTCCTGAAATGCAGTAATTTAATGCCAAGGAGGGAGATGGTTGTGCTCTCCAGCCACACTGCTGCTTTTACAGCAGCCCAGGTTATAAATAACAATCAGCCTCTCCCGCCAGCCTGCTCCCCTATCCCCCTTCGCTTTTTTTTAATCTTTGCCAAAGGTACTGTTTAGAGATCTTTCTAGACCATTTATTTTTAAATTACCAGCCAGAGGAGAGAAGTTTAAAAAAACAGAAAAGAAAAAAAGAAAAAAGGCAAAAGAAAGAAACTTCTGGGGCTGATAGCTTATCGTGAGGAAATCCAAATGTCACATTAGTTGAGAAAGTTGGAAGATTAAATTTTCCAGCACCCTTCATCTGCTGCTGCTGACATTTAGGGGCTTTTTTCCCCCTCCTCCTTCCCCTCCTTGCTGCATCTACTGAGCAGGGTGAGCAGTGAGGGGGCAGCCCCACCTCCCCTGCACCAGAGGGGGCTGAGGCTGGCACGGAGCCTCCCACAATCAGCCCCTCTCTCCCAGGGCTGGCCTTGGGGCCAGGATACCCTCACAGAGCTGTGCTGTTTCCCACCTGAGTGCAGTACATCCCAGGCTCAGCTTTGCAAGCACCATCCCCTGCCACGAACACAGCACAAAAGATGGAAAATTTATTCCTGTGCTGTTCTGCCTGTGACACCCAACTGAGACCGTCTGCTGATTTCAACACTTCTCCCCACATAAACCCCATGGCCCCTGCTAGGGGCGAAAGGTGAAAACTTCCCTTCTGCAAACATTCTGACAGCCTTGGAGACCCCTGGGAAAATTTTCTGATGTTCTCGTTTATTAAAAACCACTTGGATTTCCAAACTCTGTTTAGGGAAATAGTGGAGCTGAAGTGCAGGCAAAATGAATAAGAAGCTCATTTCCCTCTCTCTGCAGTTAAAGCTGGTGTAAGGATTGTGAATAAGCCCCAGTTACAGGGAGCAACCATTGTCCATCAGCACCAACTCTGGCTCAGCTACATCCTGCTCCATTTAAATAGAAAAACTGAAGCTAAATAAAGAAAGAATGGAAAGAGCACTATTATGTTCCATTCAGACTGTCTGGTATAATCTCCCTCCTTTTTTACTTCAGTAGCATCTTCTTTTTTTTCCCCATTATTTTTGTTGGAATTAAATTTGCTGGGATTTCACTGGCAAGGAAGCAACAGCATAGGTAGGGAAGTATCCTCCCTGCCAAACCCACAAACATCAACAATAGGACACCCCCAATTTTGCAACTTTGCTTGGTATCTCTCCAGAGCAGGATGGAAGCTGATGTGGCTGGTGATGGATTTTCAGGGCTGATCCTCCTTGATGACATGTCAGCTCCCTTGGGGAAGGAGCAGGGATCAGGAGCTGAGCTGTCCCCAGGGACACTGTGCCATGCCACCCTGCACAGCGTCTCCCAGTGCCCCCTGTGCTGGGAGTGCTGCAAGGGCACAGCTCCGAGGTTGAGATGCCTCCTGTTTCCTAATCTTGCTTAATGTGACCAGGATGGTGGGGTCTGCCACTCAGGGGAACAGTGGGCATGGGGACATCCAGCTTCTGTCCCCTGCCCTGCAGCAGGGATGGCAAAAGCCCAGCCAGTTGGATTCATTATCCTGCTCCCTCCCCTGGGCTGGGACTTGCCCTGCTCCCCAGGCTGTCTCCTCCATTCCTCAATCACCAGCCAGGGCTTCCTTCACTTCTATCCCAAATCCGCTTTAATGTATTTTAAGCCCATTAGCTCCATCCTCTCCAGAGCAGCCATGGCAGGATCCTCTCCTCCCTCCTTTGGCAGCTTCCCCCAGGCTGGGGAGGGACAGGAGACATCCTCAGCCCTGAATGAGTGGGACTGTGGGCAGGGAGACCTGCTCAGGAGAGCAAGTGCCCTCCACTTCAGTCACAGCATCTGCCTGACCTCTCTGTCCCACCTCCCAGACCCTCTGTGGCTGCTTCCCCTGCCAAGGAGCGCTCCCACTGTCACTGCCTGGGGACAATGACACTGGCAGGTTGTCAGTAACTTTGCTCTGAAGGCATCCACCCTCCACTCCAGGCTGCTCCCAGCTCTGCTCTGGGGCAATGACTCTGAGGTGGGTTGACAGGAGAGCCAGAGGTCAGGGCAGGGCATGTCACCCAAGCTGGTGGGACTCCATCAAGCCCAGGTCCTGCCCTTCCTTTTGCACAGGGCCTCCTGAATGCTCTTGGGGTCACCTGAGTGTTATTTTTGGGTGAGGCCATGTGGTTTGCAAGCGGTTTGCTGCCAGCACCATGTCCTCTCCCGCTGTGTTACTGTCTCTCGGTGGCACATCTGCTGCCAGGTCTGCTCGGGGACAAGGAGCAGTCCTGGTGCACCAGCACTGGCTGGGGCTGTCCCCAAGGCTGCACCTGCAGGGCTTGGGGCTCCTGCTCAGTTCCAAGGACTCTGCTCAGCAGCCCCATGCCAAGAGCATCACTGACCTCACAAGCCCCAATTTTGGAGGGATCTCGCAGCAGTGTGGGAGCTGGGTGACCTGGCAGGAAAGTGGGGTGCCCCAGGGCAGAACAGGGTACCCCAGGGCAGAATGGGGTGCCCCAGGGCAGCGAGCATTGCTGGGGGAGCTCCCTGTGCCTGTGGCTCAGCACCTGAGTCAAGTCACCGTCACTGTCACCATGGGGAGGAGCCAAATGCCAGCTCTCTTGGGAGTGCTGGGAGAGCAGAGCTGGCAGGCCCGTAGTTAAAGCACTGATTGCCAGAAATCACAGGATGGCTGTGCTCGGAGTAGGGCAGAGAATTAGATTCAGTCTCTAATTAAAGGTTTGCTCTTCATTTGAATTTCAGATGCCAGCTTTAATTTTAGAAACTTTTGCAGGCAGCAGAGCGACCTGCCCACCTGCCTGCTGCTCATGGACAGATGTCACCATGGCTCAGCTGGGGGGACACGGCTGCCCACTGCAGAACCTGGTTACACCAGCTGTGACAAGTGCTGTGCCACGACCCCTGGGCACTGGGACAGGCTGGCGAGGGGCTCAGCACAGGGTGGGGCTGTGCCAGAGATGCCAGAGTCAGTACTCACATATTCAGTGTCAGCCTTGGAGTCGTAGTACTCGATGTCTTCCTCCTGCAGCAAAAGGAGAGAGCTGTTAGTGCCAGCCAAGGACAGGGATGGGAGAGGAGTCCCTGCCCCTGATTTGTCCCCTCAGCACCTCTCTCATGCTGCTGGCAGCCACCACATTGCTGGGGACTGAACCCTGCCTGGCCCATGCTGTCCTTGGGACATGTCCAGGTCCTCACACCCTCCGTATCCACCCTGCAAGGACTGGCCATCGCCTGCCATGCCTCCCTCCACTGTTGGCTGCTGCTGAACCATGCACAGCCTCCACCATGGCCAGCAGCCTGTGACAGTGACACCGGTGTGACCACGGCCTCTGCACTGTCACCAAGTGCAAGCTGTGCCACATCCCCACAGCCAGGGTGCTTCGTTTCTGTCACAAACATCAGGAGCCACAGAAGAGCCAGGTATAGGCAGCGTGGCCCTGCAGCCACCCAGGCCCCCTCCCTGCACTGCAGAAACAGGGATAAAAGTGTCCTTGCTTCCACAGAGAAACGCACGTCGTTAATTTGGGGTATTTAGAGCCTATTTAAGCAGAAAGGTCTGCTTGGATTCCTCTTCCCAGAGTGTCAAGACGCGAGACAGCTGATAAAATTCCTGAAGAGGCAATTGGGAGAGCAGCGATGCTGTCACAACAGCGTTCCGTGTACCAGCAGAAAGGGTAATTAAAGGGCACTCGGAGACTCTTCCCAGCGTGCCGGGACGGAGCGCGATGCCGGCGTGGGGCTGCCACGGCTGCCAGTCAATCAGCGCCTGCAGCCAACCAGCCTTCCCCGGCACGGCAGCGCCTTGGGCTGATCATTGCTGCTGTTCCTAACGAGAAAAGCGATCCGCACCCCGAGCAGGAACGCAGCCAAAACCTCCACGGCACTGCCTGCACCCAGCCTGGCCACAGCTTTGTGCCGAGCGCGGTGGCACCGTGACATCCACCCCAGCCTGTCACGGGTTTGTGCTGGAGAAAGGGACCCAGCTCTCCAGGCAGCCGGCACCAGCCATTCCACCAGCCTGGCCCCACTGACCCCTCACCGGCACTGCCCTCCTGCTCCCCAGAGCGCTTCGCAGTGGCTTCCCAAGAGATGGGAAAGCCCCTGAAGCTGATCTTGGGGACATCAACAGCAGGGGACCCTGCGCAGTCGATATCCCCCCCGCCGCAGACGGGAATTGCGAAGGGCAATTCCAGCATCCTCCTGAGCAGAGGGACCGTCGCTTCCGCGGGCTCTGCGACTCTTAATGATTGCGATAAGACAGCACCGGCAGGGGAAAGTGAAAAAAAAAAAAAATTGACGCAGCATCTTCCAATTTCTGCTATTAAAAAGCCCAGTCATTAAGGGAACGCACTTATTAATTATCTGAGATTTGTTGTGAAATGCTGAGGGGTTTACAAAAACAAGAAAGGGAAAAAATATAATTAATTTCTCTTCATCTGCCCTCCCCGCGCCGCTCCCGGCCCCACGCACGGCCCTGCCCCTCGCCGGCACCGCCGTCTCCCCGGGTCCGCGGCCATCTGCACTTCCTAATTAAAGGAACCCCCGGGAGACCCGTAACACAAACGAGCTAATTTCATGTTTAATGATCTTTAATCAGGAGTGAGTGTGACTAACAACGGCCATCCAGAAGGTGCTTTGTTATTCATTTTATTTGCCATTGGCTCCTCCGGAAAGCTCGATTCCCCTCCCTCCCGCAGTGGCGAGGGCACGAGGTGAGGATGCTCGGGCAGCAAAGCCGCTCCCTGATCCTGCTCTCACCCGCTGCAGCCCTCCCAGGACACGGCATGGCACAGGGACATCCCTCCCACCCGTCCCCTGGGGATCTCAGAGCCCTTGCCACGCAGGCTTTCGAGCCCCGACAACCCCGGGAGCAGCTGGGTGAGATCTCAGCCACACTCAGGCTGTGGCTGAGGTTTCCACATGCGACACAGCATCAGTGTCCTTGCCACTGTTTCAGGAAGGAGGGATAGAGCCCTCAGAGATGCTCTAAAAAGATGCCTAGGGAGTCCCAAGAAGCAACAAGGGGTCCTACAGTTTTTTCTCCCTAATAATATTTTTTAAAAGCCACATTTGCCTTCTTCACATAATCCTCTCCTCCTCCTCCTCCTTTGGCCCATGTTAAACGCAGCACCAGGTCTGTGTAAATAGCACTGATATTTCTAGAGCCTTTCAGAATAAATACCAATAAAGAAAACAAAGGGGTGAAGATGTCTAGGGATTTCAAGGCAAAATATTGTCCCTGTCTCTTGCAACCGAGCCTGCAGGAAGCACACTCTGGCTCCCAGTGCAGGGGTGGCTGACAAGGAGGAGCTGCTGCTCTGTGATGAGTTAACCACTGCCCATTTTCTTGTACCTAAATTGCCAAATGCCACCTGCACAGCTGTGTCACTGGTGGGTGAGTGCCCTGCTCTGGCATTGGTGCTCCCTTGCCACACACCAGAACAGGTATGAGACAGCCCAAGACAAGAAGAGACACAGGGATGTCTCAGGTGGGTGGTGAGGGGCACTCCCCCCTCCTCCCCCGACCCCTGACACAGCCCTCTACAAGCATACAAATAGATTTTTTTTTTTTTGCCTAAAGCAATTACAGCAACTAAAAACAATGCTGGAAAGGTCAGTGCTCTGTTATCTCGCTGCAGTCTGGAGATGTCTGGATGGAGGGGTGCTGGCCCCAACCTCCAAGTCAGCAACCTAACGAGGTGGCCATCAAGCCACATCACACACACAGCTGCCACCACCCTTAAAAAGCCTCCAAGGAGCTGTTGGTGGCACTTCAGCTCCCTGCTCCAGCCATGCAGCTGGAGCACACAGCTGGCTCTGCAGGAGGGCTATGGCTCACTCTCCCCTATGGGCTTTCCTGTAAAATCATCTAATCTGGCTAATCCTTCTCCCGAGGACCTGTAGGATCTGTAGTACTCCCCAGAATTGCTCACTGTCCTCTCGTAAGGGTCACCCTGCTGATCGCATGGCCTGGGGATGCTGCAGCTCCCCCAGGGCAGTTTTGCAGGCAGATCCTGCTGCAGCACATTGATTTTGCTCCCTCAGCCTCTGGCTGTGGGTTTCATTTCTCCGAGCAGCACAGGTGACCCCTGTGGTCAGCAAATCTCTTTCAAGATTTAATTGGCTCTGGAAGAGCCAAATCCTGCAGCAGTTTGCCTTGAGGCAGTTAGGAGGAACTCGGAGGGTGGTGGGGAAGAAAAGATGGATCCTGAGCTGGCACCTGCCTGTTTTCCAGCCACTGGATGGAGCTGCTGGCAGGACCAGTGTCCCAGCCCACAGCTTACCAATGTGGGGACGAGCCAGGTGACCAGAGCTGTGCCTCCAAAACCTGTGGGCAATTTGGTGGGTGGGGAGAGCAAGCAGGAACTGGGGTGCCCACACAGCATCTGGGGCTCTGCTCATGAGCCATCAGCACTTAGACAGGACACTGAGTATTTAGGTACTTCTCCATGTCTCTGAACCAATAAATACTCAGAAATAGCAACAAATTTTACTTATAGCTGCACCTTTCATACAGAAGACATCCTGCAGCGTGTCACGGAGCTCCTGCAGCCTCACACCTGTGCTGGGGCTGGAGGAGCAGGGGATGAGCAGGGATACAGCGTGTCCCCACCACAGCACTGCCCTGCCAAGCCCTCCTGGTCACGAGGAGCGGGATGGGACTGCCCCATGGCTGTCCCTGGAGATTGGTTTGTGCTGATCAATTGGTCCTGGCTGGCAGCTGGGCCTGGAGGTCTCAGCCAGGTGAGTGCTCAGCCCAAGGTGTCTGAGCCCTGCCACAGGCACAGCAGCCTCTTGGCTGGGAACAGCAAGGCAAAGAAAGTGTTCCTGCTACACCTGCTGTGGGTGGTTGTGAGGGCCACAGCCAGGAACAGGCTCCAAAGGGACTGGATGAATTCCTTGGAGAAATTCCTATCTGCAATCACAGGCTGTTGAATAGACCAAGAAGGGGTTTGGTGGGGACCAGACTTCTCCTGCGGAGCTGTGAATTCCCTGCATCCCATCCACCATCAGGGGCCATACGCATTACCCAGGACAGGTGGAAACAGTCATCATAATCTGCTTTGGCATCTTTTTTTTTAAAAGCAATTTCCTCTCTCTGCCTCTCTGACAGAGCTGGGGAAATATTTAAGTGACCTGTCAACAGTTTTTTCATCTCCCTGAGAAGATGTTTTATCTGATCACACCTCGCTAGCTATTCTTCCTTACATGGCATCTCCTGTCTGTCCTGCTCCTCTGGGGCTGCCTCGAGCGAGGCATGGCCACTGCTCCCCTCCACTGAACCTGGGTGCCACAGGGGTGCCAGCACACACACAGAGGCTGCTGGAGACCCCCTGGCCTTCCAGGGATGGGATGGGATGGGGATGGGGATGGGGATGAGGATGGGGATGGGATGGGATGGGAAAGCAGCACTGAGAGGAAAGCCAGCAATCCCTACACCAAACCTCACAGTCATGCAGAGGCCATGGGTGGCCCAGCCATTTTGCAGAATGAGGGTTAGGAAAGCCCCCTAGAGCCCCATCCTTGGTTTTTAAAAGGGAACAGCAGCGACGCAGGGTTTTTGTGAATGATTTTCTTGTTCTGCTTTTCGGCCAGACCGGCGCTACCGCAGCAAGGTTGGTGCTATAGCACAGTAATTCTCCGAGCGTAATGAAAGCTGACATTATATCAAACACAATAAAGACTCTCAGTTGATGGAGATCATTCCTGAACACACAAACCCATTAAACTGAAAAAAAAATATCAATTCTACACACTCGCCAGCCAAAAGAAAATGTGATTTGTTATCTAAAAGGGGGTTATAAACACAGCTTCAATGCACTTTCTGTGCTGTAATGAAAACTGGGTTTGAAATGGCAAGACGACTGCAAATTAGAGTATTTGATTTTATTTTCTAACTTTTTAGGTAAACCTTCTACAAGGGCAAGTGCAAGGTTACGGTGACAATCTTTCTGTTCTCGGCCGATAAGTAGGATCTGTAATTAAAGGAGGAGAAAAATGAAAGGAGGATAAGGAGCTGGCGTTCGCCCTTCTGATGCTGCTTTGAACACAAAGCCCTGCCTGCACGGCCGTGCCCAGCCCACGGGAATGGCTCTGGAGCCCACACATGGCACGGCCAGCACTCCCCTGCAGACACACACCCAGCAGTGCCGCATGGAGCAGCAGGATGGGGCACAGGATGCAGCAGGATCCTGCACCCAGAGGGATGTGGCACCCAGGGCTGTATGGCCACAGCCAGGCACCCAGCCATGCTGCCATGCCTCCCTGTTTGATCCCACACCTTTCCTGAGCAGTCAGGAGCACAGTCTCTGTTATTCCTCCTGTCCATCCCCATTTGGCAAACAGCAATCCCCTTTTCCCTGGAGTTTCGTTTCTAATGGAGCTTGAAATTATCTGGGCTTTGTTATTCCTCGTGTGCTCGCAGGCGGGGGTTACAGATGGAGGCAGCAGCGTGGGGCTGTCCAGCACTTGTGATCCCCCTGCCACTTCCATAAATGTCACTGCACCCCAAAACCACTCAGCGGTTAAACCCCGTCCCCAGCAGCTCCTACATCCACAGCTCAATGCACGGCTATTTTTCTTTTCCAAGGAGAAAAGGCCTGCTGGGCTCTGACCCTTCAAAGGGCCCTTTCCAACACCAAAAGGTGGGGAGAAGTGGGAGGCAGGGGAGCAGCAGGCAGAGAAAGAGGGGAGCTTCCCAGTATAGTGATGGAAAATGCAGTGACGAAGGAGACTGGGAGAAAAACAACAGTAATAAACATTTTATGAAGCAGAAAATGGCTTATAAAGAAGTCAACTTTTAAAGGCAATTTATATAATCCTGCCAAGTGCACATAAACGTGGGGATGGATCTCTGCAGCGCTCGAGTGTCCCTTAAAGGCACAAATGACTCCAGCAGACCCAGCAGACTGACATGTGGTGATGAGATGGTGATGATGATGATGACGACGATGATGATGATGATGCCCTGGGATGTATTCCATGGCTGGCAGTGCAGATCTGCACCTCTGACAGAATTCCCCAGGTCAGCACGGCCCCACACCTGAGACCCCACTGTTGCTGCTGGGATGGGGCTGAAAGTCTGGAAAAGAGCCAAAGGCACTGGGAAACTCAGGAGGAAAATGGGGCAAGCGAATGGAGAAGAGCTGGGAGCTGGCTGGGATGTCTGACAGGCCGTGTGGAAGCTTCTCAGTGAGGATGGATACAAAGAATGGCAGCAAAAAACTTGACATGACCTTTCAGCATTTTTTTAGGTACTCCTACAGGTCCCTTGCTCAAGCAGGGCAGCAGATAGAGGATGGAAACCTGAAAGCTGCATTGCAGGGTGGGCTGGAGTCCTGGCATTTCTTTTTGCTGCTGGGGATGGTCTGCACAGGGAGGGCTCAGCACAGGGCTGGGGCAGGACTGGGGACATCCAGAGGAGGGGGACAGCTCTGATGTGCCTTGAAAGACAAACCCTCATGGCTCTGCATGGAGTTGGAGCCAGGCTGTCCTAGAGGACCTCTGGATGGAAGCCTGTAGACCAGAAGATTCTCTACTGGGAAAACTGGTTGGCCAGGCCACCACAAACTGGGAATCTTCTGTGGTTTCTTACCATACCAGTGCCAGGTGTTGCAATGTCCCTTGGTGGGAGCCCAGTCTGGCAACAGGACCCAGCTCTTCTTTCCAGAGCTCCACCAGCCTTCTCCAGTGAGTGAATGTGCATCCCTGAGAGACCCTCACTGTGCAGGCAGGGAAGGGCACAATCTCTCCCCACAGTCTGCCCACATCCCTGCCCACCATGCCACTCTGAGCTGCCACCCAGCCTTGGGGTAAAACAAACTGAATGGAACTCATGAGAGTGCTCACAGTATGGGGGACTTTGGAGGGAGCCAAGGCTACTTGTTCAGAATTGATCTGGGGATACAGTCCTGACTTGACACAGCTGGTATCATGAGGGGCCTGAGAGTGCGTGAGCACAAGGAGCAGGGATGAAGCAGGACAGGAGGAGGGCATTGTTTGGGGAACAGGGAGGCGCTTTGCAAAACCCCCTGAGGTAGGAGGCTGAACTCAGCATGGCCAGCATGTAGCTGCAAACACCAGAAAACAGCAAGGAGAATGGAACTTTTCCTGTAGTCATGGATCGTGAGTGATTGCTGGCAGCAGCTCCCAGCCGCTCAGGCTCTTGCTCCTGCTTCATTTTCCCCTGGACTTCCATAGCAACCCAACTGCAGTGAGGTTTAATGGGGCTGCCATTAGCACTAATGCAGCGCAAACACTCAGCATCTGCCGGCGCCTTCGGATGGAAACACAAAAATAACCGCGCTCGCCGCGATCTGTCATCGACTCCGGCGCGGGGTTAGGACGCGCCACGCTGCGAGAGGAGGGAGAGCTGCAGCCAGGAGCAACGAGCTGCTCCTGGGAAGGGAGCAGAGGAGGAGCTGGGATGCTGTGCTGCCACCTTCCCTGCCTGCTGCCCGTGCCAGCACCGGCCACAAGCCGGGGGCAGCCGCAGAGCCAGGGGAGCGGGGCTGGCACAGCCAGGGGCAGCGGGGTTGGCACAGCCGGGGAAAGCGGGGCTGGCACAGCCGGGGAAAGTGGGGCTGGCACAGCCAGGGAAAGCGGGGCTGGCACAGCCAGGGAAAGTGGGGCTGGCACAGCC